>SEYY01009761.1:0-5000 GCA_009176605.1 Armadillidium nasatum | reverse complement strand
TATATATATATATATATATATATATATATATATATATATATATATATATATATATATATATATATATATATATATATATATATATATATATATATATATATATATATATATATATATATATATATATATATATATATATATATATATATATATATATATATATATATATATATATATATATATATATATATATATATATATATATATATATATATATATATATATATATATATATATATATATATATATATATATATATATATATATATATATATATATATATATATATATATATATATATATATATATATATATATATATATATATATATATATATATATATATATATATATATATATATATATATATATATATATATATATATATATATATATATATATATATATATATATATATATATATATATATATATATATATATATATATATATATATATATATAACCTCTCATAAAGAGGCCATAAGCTACAAAAAAGAAATTTTAAAGCGACGTAAATCGGAAGACGGCGTTTGAAACTGTGCAATTAAATGCAATGAGGAAAATATTATAAAGGAGAGATTTCTTCTCTTTATCAGCGGAGAGCAAGTAAGAATGAGCAATTAGGATAAGTCTGCAGTCAAAGTAGTTAATTAATGAGACTGTTTGTAAAGACGAAACATCCTCATTAAATTTTGTATTTAATTAAGAATTAAATTAGAGTGAAAGTGCAGATAATGTGAGTAGGAGAGTTGACTCTTCAAAAAGGTTCTGATTTCACCGTATCAAATATAATAGTATGTTTGGAACTACAAATTACAAAATAATAGAACCTATAAAATATGCGAGTAAGATCACACAAGTCAGACTCTTCAAGGCCACCTTGTAGCACTATTTACTACACCTCAAAGAATGTCACAACGAATCGTTGGGAAGAGGTAAAAGTATCACAACAAATTTTTTTCAGTTATTTTCCTATAAGAAAATAAATCTGTGAAGCGACTCTCTTATACTTAATATTTCTTTTTCTTTTGAAAATTTTAATGCGACATTTTTCCCCTTGTCCCAACGATTCGTTAGGACAATTTTTGCAGTATAGTGAATGGGTCGTTTTTAAACCTGAAAGGAGTGATGAAGAGTAGAGTTGTCGGTATGAAAGTGATATGAGACGATGTGACAGATGAATCATTAAAGAAAAAATAGGAAAAGTGCTGTTGATGGAAGAAAACCAAAAGGAATATCAATTTTGAAAGAATTAAGGAAAGAACGGTCTCCATCTGTAGCAGCTTTTGTATAAAAGCCGAAAAATAAATCAGAAAGAAGGTTACACACATAAGGATATATACAAAGTTTTGCAGGTTTCCGTCAAAAAATATTAATAGGTCTACCCTAACTGCAAAAGATTCAGAAAGGACGAAGAACAGAGAAAAAAAAGAGAAAGAAAATGAAAATGGAGAGCTGATTATAAAATATATACAGACGATCTGACATAAGATCAAAAGAATTTCGAGGTTTCCAAGTTTACCATTTATGGATCGATACAAAAAATTTGGTAAAGAAAAAATTCTTAAAGTGATTGGAAGATTATTAGATTATTGAATAGCATTCTCTCAGATTCAGTACAGATTGAACGAACTCGTTCTTTCAACAAGAGAAAAGGTAAATATTTTAGGTAGAGACGAAAAACAGTAGCATGGCAGGGAGAATGCTCAAATTCAAAAAAATTTATGATATCTATCTCTCTCTCTCTCTCTCTCTCTCTCTATATATATATATATATATATATATATATATATATATATATATATATATATATATATATATATATATATATATATATATATATATATATATATATATATATATATATATATATTATATAGGGATTTTAAGAGGATAAGGATAAGGTTAATATATAGAAACATTCCGCCAGACAGAGTGTAATATATCTATAAAATATATATATATATATATATATATATATATATATATATATATATATATATATATATATATATATATATATATATATATATATATATATATATATATATATATTATATATATATATATATATATATATATATATATATATATATATATATATATATATATATATATATATATATATATATATATTATATATATATATATATATAATATATATATATATATATATATATATATTATATATATATATATATATATATATATATATATATATATATATATATATATATATATATATATATATATATATATATATATATATATATATATATATATATATATATATATATATATATATATATATATATATATATATATATATATGTAAAGTGCTTTGACAATCATCTTGTCCTTTTTCATTCTACATATATATCCAAACCATTTTAGCACAACCTCCTCCGCTCTATCAACTACACCCCTCTTCCACCTACAGATCTCCCTTATTCTTTCATTTCTAATCCTATCAATCCTTCTCAATTTACATATCGCTATCACATATATCATCTCAAAGACATTAAAACTTTTCCTCGCCCGAACACTTATCATCCATTTTTCACACCCATACATTAATGAAGACTAACACATACATTCATGTATTCTTATCTTTTCTTTCGAAATTTTTCCTTTCTTTAATTAATACTTCTCTTAGGCGTCCAACACTTTCATTTCCTCTACCACTCTAATCTTCTTTTATTTTTCCTTCCCCCTTACCTTACACCAACATTCCTAGATATTTGGATTCATCCACCTCTTAAAGTTTCCTTTCCCCCACTTGTATAACCTCACCATTCCTCCCTCCGCATCTCCTCATCCCCCACCTCAAATCCTCATAACTTTACTTTTCTCTGTATTGACTTTCAATCTCATGTTCCCACACTTACTCTCAAACTCTCTAACCAGTATTCTCAACCTTTCTCTTGATTTTGCTATCAA
This sequence comes from Armadillidium nasatum, assembly GCA_009176605.1. NCBI lineage: Eukaryota > Metazoa > Arthropoda > Malacostraca > Isopoda > Armadillidiidae > Armadillidium > Armadillidium nasatum. The sequence goes on along the minus strand of SEYY01009761.1, from coordinate 2,060 downwards.
CATCACATCATCTGCAAAACGTGAGACATTCACTTCCCTTTCACCCACCATATTTCTCAACCTAATTCACTTCCTTTCTCTCTTCATTTCTCTAACTACACCATTCATCAATAGATTAAATAACCTTGGCGACATTGCACACCCGTCTCAATCCCACTAGCCAATCCGATCTAGCCAATCCGAAGGTTCCCTCCTCACCCTCACTCTTGATCTACAATTTGCATGAAAAGCTTTGATCCCTTCAGTAATTTCCCTTTCAATCCCCTTTCCATTAGTATTTCGAACAACTTTCTCCTGCATACTGTATCGCAAACTTTTTCCAAACCCACAAAACACCGTACATACCCAATTTTATCTTTTCCACCCAATTTAACAATAGGTTAGGTCAATACTCATCCATAATCCATCTCTTTTCTTAAAAACAGGTTAGGTCAAAATTCATCCAAAATCCATCTCTTTTCTTAACAATAGGTTAGGTCAATACTCATCCATAACCAATCTCATTTCTTAACAATAGGTTAGGTCAATATTCATCCATAATCCATCTCTTTTCTTAACAATAGGTTAGGTCAATAGTCATCCATAATCCATCTCTTTTCTTAACAATAGGTTTGGTCAATAGTCATCCATAATCCATCTCTTTTCTTAACAATAGGTTTGGCCAATAGTCATCCATAATCAATCTCTTTTCTTAACAATAGGTTAGTTAGGTCAATATCTCATCCAGAATCCATCTCTTTTCTTAACATTGAAAATGTTAAGATTTCTTTAAAAGCTCTTGTAGTTCTCAGTGAATTTCTTTAAGATCTTTCTTCTAAACTTTTATTCAGTTTTCCTTTTCTTCTTATTGCGACTTTTCACGAGAATATTCACCCTTTATATATATATATATATATATATATATATATATATATATATATATATATATATATATATATATATATATAATATATATATATATATATATAGAACTTATTTAATGTATATCAAACTAGGCAGTTGCACAAATTGACAGATTTATGGGGAGAGGTATTTAAAATGTCGAAAAATTTGATGCTTTGAAAAAAAACATTAATTTCGAATTTAATTTCTTTATCATAATAATAATCAATTTTCCTGTCCCCTATATATCTCACACTCTTAGTCCTCTTTCCCTATATTAGCATTTATATTTCCCTCTTTCCGCTAGTTTTTCATCTTGTAACTGAGGCTCCTGTCATTGCCTCCTCTCCTCTCTATTTCTAGATATATATATACTCATTTGTAGTATGTATGTTGTATAAATGTTTATATGTATGTGCATATGTTTGTGTTATGTATGTATGTATGTTGGTTGCTTGTCGTGTTTGTATGATCCTCTTGTTTATAAAAAATTTTAACAACCAACCTAATGTTCAGTTTACGATATTATTTCTTTAACCTTTTTCTCTTTCACGATTCTTCTTCAATTGAACCGTGTTTGACTCGTCAGTTTGTTATTATTCATTTGTGTTTATTTTGTTGTATTGTCTTTTAAGTCTTAAATTTTACAAATTTTCATCTATTATATCTTGCTTTCATTGTGCTACAATCTTTTTTATAGTACTATTATATTATTATGTTATTATTATATATTATTATTATTATTATTATTATTATTATTATCATTATATTATTAATTATTATTGTTATTACTATTAGTGTTATTTTTATTGTTGTCATTATTGTTATTTTTGTATGTGTTTTTGTTACATATGTGTTCATTCTTTCAATTTTCAGTGTCCTGATGATGATCACAGTAGTGATCGAAACGTCGACTTTAACTTATTTATATAATTTTCTTAAGATGTAAATAAATGTTGCATTCATTTTTGCTCTATTATTCATAATATATATATATATATAATATATATATATATATATATATATATATATATATATATATATATATATATATAATATATATATATATATATATACAGTAGTGTTCAAATTATTATGGATTTTTCAAAAAATGAATTTTTGGTAAAAGGTTACTTAAAGTTCTTTAATGTGTCAATAAAAAGGATATTTCTAAATAT
>SEYY01009759.1:0-15000 GCA_009176605.1 Armadillidium nasatum | reverse complement strand
TCCTATTTCTCCTCTCATGACACCTGACACTTAAATCCAACAACTTTTCTTCCTCCGTTTAATAGATACATTCAAGCAGACCTTCCATTTTTTCAATTAATTTGTTATTTTTCCCTGTATCAAATTTTATTCCTGTTATCTTTTTAGCAATACCAAATTCCAAAAGTTTTTTACTCGTTTTAATTCTTATTTTCTATTCTAAAAGAAAGACTACTTATCTTACTACTATATCATCCATTCTTACATTTTAATATTTGAATCCCTCAACAAGACCAATATTGTTATTCCTATTAAAATTATCAGGTATTCATTCAGTTCTTCTCAAAACACTTTCTTTACTTCTTCGATACCATCATATACTGAGGCATTCACACTTTCTAATATCTAGTTTTCATTTATCATTTTCATAGCTTAAAAGATATATAGAAAATGTAATTTGAATTAGTTTAAAAATTTTACAACTTCAAGAAAAAAGAATAAATTTCCAAGAGCATGTATATAGTATTAAGTTTGTATTAAATAAAAACTGCATGAGAAGGAAATTATATGTATAATATTAAGTATTAATGTCTTCTCATATTTGTGTCATAGCCCATCCACACCTGATATTTCATGTTTATGACTCATTTCATGAGACGTATAACATAACCACGTGTTCACAGTATTTACACAATTCATTTCATATCCACGACATGATTATATAACAATACTTAATATATTTATAAATAAAAATTCTTATTGCATAATAAACCATTATTTTAATTTTTTATTATGCAATAAGAATTTTTATTTATAAATATATTGAGTATTGTTATATAATCACTTCGTGGATATGAAACAAATTGTGCAAATACGGTGAACACGTGGTTATGTTATGCGTCGCATGAAATGAGTCATAAACATGAAATATCAGGTGTTGATGGGCTGTGACACAAATATCAGTTGCGTGATTATGACGTCAAAGAAACTTGGTTACCTTTAGGACCTTGGTTATATTGAGTCAAAGCAAATAATAGTATGTAAATCTAGTAGTGAGTCATATGCAGGAAATATTAAATATTGAATATTGACTGAATAAAACTACGTGTTCAAGAGAAAATCTATGGAGATGAAAATCATGTATAAAGAAATCCAAGATGACGGAAACTATGTAGTCATATTCAAGATGGAAGAAACCACATGGTTTTGACGTCAAATGAACGTGTTACTATTACTGTTACTGTTACTTCGAATTTCAGTTATTTCACCATTTTTATTTCATTTTTAACACTGTTTTTACAAAACAGTGACTAGAAATAACTCCTATTTCTCCTCTCATGACACCTGAAACTTAAATCCAACAATCCACTTAAATCTTTCATCAAATATATTAAACTATTTAGAAGTACATTAAATATAAGGAAAAATTAATATATATAATTAAATATAATATAATATATAATATATATATTATATATATATATATATATATATATATATATATATATATATATAATATATATATATATATATATATAATATATTTATATATATATATATATATATATATATATATATATATATATATATATATATATAATATATATATTATATATATATATATATATATATATATATATATATATATATATATATATATATATATTATATATATTATTATTATATATATATATATATATATATATATATATATTATATATATATATATATAATATATATATATATATATATAATATATATATATATATATATATATATATATATATATATATATAATATATATATATATATATTATATATATATATATATTATATTATATATATTATATTATATCCAAAATATCCGCATATATATTATATATATATATATATATATATATATATATATATATATATATATATATATATATATATATATATATTTATATATATATATATATATATATCTTATAAAGACGTCTTTTCTGCTCCCTCAAAACTTAACACTAGGAAGACGTACGGTCCTGATGGTATTCCTCCTGTGGTTCTCAAAACTTGTGCTTCCGATCTTGCATCATCCCTTGGTAAACTTTTTCGTCTTTGTCTCTCTACTTCAACCTTTCTTTCTTGTTGGAAGTGCGCTCATTCAGCCTGTGCCGAAGAAATGGGACCCCAAATCTCAACCTATTTTCTCACATTTCTTTACCTCCGTTATTTCCAAAGATTTTTGAATCTATCCTTAAAAGGAAGATTTGGAAACATCTCAATTCGCCAGTATGGCTTTTGTAAGAAACTCGCTCTACTGGTGATTTACTTTCCTTTCTTTCTGACTTTTGTTTCTCTGCCTTTCGTCATTTCGGTGAATTTATTGCTATCACGCTAGACTTATCGAAAGCTTTCGATAGAGTCTGTGGCAAAGCTTTGATTTCCAAACTTTCTAATCCCCAACCTTTTTTTTTTTTTTCATTAATAACCTTCTCTCTCGTACTTCATTTCCTATCCACTCCCATGCCGATGATTCCACCTTTTATTAATCTTTTTAATTTGAAAGGCAGCTCTCCCAACAGATGTTAATAGAAGCAAGGGAGGTAGCCTTGCTGCAACTGAACCCTGATCTATCTCTCATTTCAAATTAGAGCAGAGAAAATATTTTTGTTTTCAATTCCACCAAGACTCAATTCCTCCATCTCTCTGCTCGACATAATCTTCCACACAATATATCTTCTTCAAAATCACATAACTCAAACATTCATCTGTCCTTCATATTTTTGGTGTTTCTTTTACTGTGATCTTTCTTGGAAAGATTACATTACTTCTCTTCCTATAGTAGCTTCTAAGAGGTAAGGTGTTTTGAGTAGCATTCAGAATTTCTTGACACCACCCTAGTTGCTTGCTCTTTATATAGTGTTGTTTACCCATGGGAAACACATCACACATCTGTGGTGGTTTCACACATAGAGCTCTTCTAGAAAAGGTGGAGTCTAGGGCTTTTCATATTATAAAGACAGAAGGCGGAAATACGATATGAAACGTTAACATTGTATTAAATAAAGATGTGGAAGCGCTTGGTATTAACCTTTCTAATTAGATTAAGGTTCTTCAGGAAAGAATCTAACTCAACTTTACATATATATATATATATATATATATATATATTATATTATATATATATATATATATATATATTATATTATTATATATTATATATATATATATATATGCGAATTGTAGATCAAGAGTGAGGGTGAAGAGGAAACTATCGGATTGGTTAACCATAGGAGTGGGATTGAGACAGGGGTGTGTAATATCGCCATGTTATTTAATCTATTGATGGATGGTGTAGTTAGAAAAATAGAGAGAAGAGAAGGGTATTAGGTTGAGAAATATGGAGGGTGAATGGGAAGTGAATGTTTTACTTTTTGCAGATGATGCGGTGTTGGTGGCAGAATCTGGAAGAAAGTTGAGAATACTTGTAAGACAGTTTGAAGGGAAATGTGCAAACACGAAATTGAAAGCCAATCCAGTGAAGAATAAAGTTATGAGGAATGGAGGTGGGGATGAGGAGATATGGAGGGAGGAATGGGGGTGTAGAAGAGTGATGATGGAAACTTGAGGAGGTGGATGAATTCAAATATCTAGCAATGTTGGGTGGAAGGTAAGGGTGGGACGGAAAAAGATATAAAGAATAGAGTGATAGAGGGAATGAAAGTGTTAGTGGCCTAAGAGAAGTATGGAAGAAAAGAAAATTTTTGAAAAAAATAAAGATAAGAATGATTGAATGTATGTGTTTACTTTCTGTATTGTATGGGTGTAAAACATGGATGATAAGTACTCGGGCGAGAAAAATTTTCAGTCTTTGAGATGAAAGTTTTGAGAGCCATATATAAATTGAGAAGATTGATAGGATAAGAAATAAAAGAATAAAGGAGATGTATAAATGGAAGAAGGGTATAATTGATAGAGAGGAGGAGGGTGTGTTATAATGATTTCGACATATGTGTAGAATGAATGAGGACAGAATGGTGGGCAAGGTACTTAAATATGATGTGGATAGAGGGTAGGGGGAAGAGAAGGCCGAAGTGGAGATGGATGGATATTGTGAGAGAGATTTTGATGGAAGTAAATTGAGTTTAGAAGAGGGTAGAAGATATGATTAGACACAGAGGTTTGGAGGGCGGTGGTGAAAGTGGTTGAAAAGTAAGAATAGATGTGTTTTTAAGGGAATTGTGGCGGGCACCACCCCACGAAAGTAGGATAGGTGATATATATATATATATATATATATATATATATATATATATATATATATATATATATATATATATATATATATATATATATATATATATATATATATATATATATATATATATATATATATATATATATATATATATATATATATATATATATATATATAATATATATATATATATATATATATATATATATATATATATATATATATATATATATATATATATATATATTAGTGATAGGCAATCCGCATCCGCATCCGCATGCGAATGGGAATCGATCGCATCCGCATCCGCATCCGCTCATTTTCGAAAATTCACATCCGCATCCGCATCCGCACTTTCAAATTCAACATCCGCATCCGCATCCGCATTCGAAAATTCAACATCCGCATCCGCATCCGCACTTCCGCATCCAAAATGCGACATCCGCATCCGCATCGCAAATAGAAAATATGACATCCGATCCATCACTAAATATATATATATATATATATATATATATATATATATATATATATATATATATATATATATATATATATATATTATATATATATATATATATATATATATATATGCGAATTGTAGATCAAGAGTGAGGGTGAAGAGAGAACTATCGGATTGGTTTAGCATAGGAGAGTTTTGAGACAGGGGTTTGTAATATCTCCTATGTTATTTAATCTATTGATGAATGGTTTACTTAGAAAAATGGAGAGAGAAGGGAAGAGTATTACGTTGAGAAATATGGAGGGTGAATGTGAAGTGAATGTTTTACTTTTTGCAGATGAAGCGGCATGTGTTGGTGGCAGAATCTGGAGAAAAGATGAGAATACTTGTGAGAGAGTTTGAAGGGAAATGTGCAAACACGGTATGAATTCAAATATCTAGTAATGTTGGGTGGAAGGTAAGGGTGGGACGGAAAAGGAATAAAGAACAGAGTGGTAGAAGGAATGAAAGTATTGGGGGGCCTAAGAAAAGTATGGAAGAAAGGAAAAATTTCGAAAGAAATAAAGATAAGAATGTTTGAATGTATGTGTTCACCTTCTGTATTGTATGTGTGTGAAACATAGACGATAAGTGCTCGGTCGAGAAAAAGTTTCAATGTCTTTGAGATGAAAGATTTGAGAGCGATATATAAATTGAGAAGGATTGATAGGATAAAAAATGAAAGAATAAGGGAGATGTGTAAATGGAAGAAGGGTGTAATTGATAGAGAGGAGGAGTATGTGCTAATATTGTTTGGACTTATGTGAAGAATGAAAGAGAGCAGAATGGTTGGCAAGGTACGTAGATCCGATGTAGATAGGGGAGGGGAAGGACGAAGTGGAGATGGATGGATGGAGTGAGAGAGATTTTGATGGAAGGAATTTGAGTTTAGACGAGGGTAGAAGATTTGTAGAGACAGAGATGGAGGGAGGTGGTGAAAGCGTTGAAAGGTAAGAATAGTTATGTTTGTAAGGGAATTGTGGCGGGCACCAACTCACGAAAGTGGGAAAGGTAATAGTGTAAATATATATATATATATATATATATATATATATATATATATATATATATATATATATATATATATATATATATAATATATATATATATATAATATATATATATATATATATATATTTAGACTTTAGAGTTTCTCACCACTTTTAACCTCTCACGTAGTGAGGACAATCGGGAGAAGAGAGTTATTTGTGTTTTTCCCGACCAGTGGGGTCACCTAATGTTGGTGATATGATGTACAGTTATCTGGGTGATAGTAACCCTTGCCACAGTCTTACAGATCTAGATCACTCAGCTATCCGTGGACGTAGTGAGATTCTATACTTTAAAGATACTGTACAGTGGCAGATAGAAGATATTGTTTTATGTAATTATAGTTGTATGTGTTGGAGTGTTTGTAGTGATGTGTGGGTATTGAGATCAGTGTATTAATACACTTTGCCGTAAACTGTAATTAATTACAGAAGACCTCCAACGAGCGGCGATTTTATGTCCGATATATATATATATATATATATATATATATATATATATATATATATATATATATATATATATATATATATATATATATATATATATATAATATATATATATATATATTATATATATATTCATCCGCATATAATTAAATCCGATTGCATCCGCATCCGCATCCGCACTTCCTTCAAAATTGACACATCCGCATCCACAAATATGAGCATCCGATCCGAATCACTAATATATATTAGTGATGACATCAGCATCTGCATCCGCATCCGCATCCGCATCCTCATCAAAATTAACATCCGCATTCGCATCCGAACTTTCGAAAATTCAACATCCACATCCGTTTCCGCACTTCTCCAAAATTAGATCCGCAAATTAGAAAATATGACATCCGATCCATCACCTAATTATTATATATATTATATATTTATTATTATATATTTATTATATAATATATATTATATTATATATATATATTTTATATTATATTATATTATATTTTATTTGTATATATATATATTTTTTTTATATATTATATATTTATATATAGATTATATATATATATATATATTATATTATATATATATATATATATATTATATTATATTATATATTATTATTTATATATATATTTATATATATATATATATTATATATTATATTATATATATTTAAATATTTTCATTTAAAATTTAAAAGGTTTTTGAGCTACAATAAAGGCTCATAAAAACTATGGGGAATTACTGAAAAACACACACATAGACGTACTGGACTAGAAATAAATAAGCAAACTTGTTTTCTTGTAATTTTTCTATTTTATTTTGATAATAATTTTATTTTTAATTTTGGCTTTGCATATTTAAACAGGCAATGGAGATATAGCATCCCCTCAAGTAGATTTTGCAATACTTCGATACTGTCATCATCATATTGTTGGAATTGGAACATTTGGTACAGCGAGTGCTTTCCTCGGCAATGGATCTGCCATTTTATATAGACCACCTTTGAAAACAGAGAGAGTAACAAAGTCATGGTTCGATTCATTTAATTGCAATACAACTAATTCTTTTGTATATTTAGGAAATAATTAATATTTTAAATTCTCTTCTCATAACTATACAAAAAAACTAAAAAGAATTGAGTTTATCTGGCAAATCTTATTCTTTTTTTTTTTTTTTATCAATTACCCCAGGACAATATAACAAAAATCAAAACATAATAGACAGTTGATTTAATTGCCTATTTAATTATTAAAAAAAATGAAAATCAAATAAATAATTCTTTTCAAAAAAGGTATTTATTTTTCCCCCCTAAATGCTAATTAATATTATACTTTATTTTGTAATCTTAATCCTGTATTATATATTATATATATATTATTAATTATTATATTATATATTATATTTAATAATATATATATATTATTTATATTTTATATTATTATTATTATATATTTTTATTATATTATATATATATATATATATATAGTTTATATATATATATATATATATATATATATTTATCTTATATATTATTATATAATTATTAATAATATATATATTTGTTTTATTTTTTATAATATATATATATTTATATATATTTTATTATATATATATATATATATATTTATATTATATATATTATTTATATAATAGATACGTATATATAGGATATATTTGCTGGAAGCGTACACTCATCACCTGTGCCAAAAAGGGACCCCTCTCAGCCCTCAATTACCGTCCTTGAACCTATCCTTAAAACAGAAGATTTGGAACATCTACTTTATAATTTATCTCTGATCGAGTATGGTTTTCGTAGAAATCCCTTTTTGATCTTCTTTCTTCCCTTGATCTGGTGCTCCACTTTCGGCATTTCGGTGAGTCTTTTGCTGTGGCGCTGAACATATCGAATGCTTTCGATAAAGTCTGGCACAAAGCTTTGATTTCCAAACATCTCTCTTTCGGAATCTATCCTTCTCTCAATGACCTTCTCTCTGATTTTCTTTCTGGTCGTTCTATAGCAGCTGTTGTAGAAGGCCACCTTTTATCCTATAAATCTATTAATATTGGTGTTCCTCAAGGATCTGTTCTATCCCCAAAATTTATTCTGCTTTTTATTAATGGTCTCTCTATTACTTCATCTCCTATCCACTCCTATGCTGATGACTCCACCCTTCATTACTCTTTTATTTTTTAAAGCACCCTCCCAGCCAGTTGATGATAAGAGGTTGGTTTGGGCAACTAACCTCTGATCTATCTTGTATTTCAAATTGGAGAAGAGAAAACATGGTCATTTTCAATGCCTCAAAAACTCAATTCCTCCATCTCTCTACTCGTCTTAATCTTCCACATTACTATGATATCTTCTTCGAAAACACACAACTCAAACCATCTTCTCTCCTTTATACTCTTGGTGTTTCTTTTTCCCGTGATCTTTCCTGCAAAGTTCACATTATTTCTCTTTCTAAACAAGCTTCTAAGAGGTTGGGAGTACAGATACGCCTTCAGTATTTCTTAACACCACCCCAGTTGCTAGCTCTATATAAGGCTGTTGTTTGCCACTGTATGGAGTATGCGTCATACATCTGGGGTGGTTCCACTCACACAGCTCTCATGGAAAATGTGGAGTCTAGGCTATTAATCTCATCAACACTCCGTTCTCACTAACTCATTCCATCTATTCTGCCCGTCGATTGTTGCATCACTATATCTATACTATCGCTATTACAATGGACACTGCTTTCAAAACCCTATCGTCGCATACCTCCTCCAATGGGAAGTCATGTGATGTTTTCTACAAAGTCTCATCCTTTCTGTGTCCAATTCTGTGACCCCAGACTTAACCGATATGCTCATTATACATGTACTCACTGGTAAAGTCTAGAAAACTTCTTAATCTATTTTCCAGCTTCCTATGAATTATGCACCTTCAAACGCCGTGTATCAGGTCATGTCGGCGTTTAATTTGACCATCTTCCCTGCTCTCCGCCTAACTCTGTGGGAATATTAGTAGGCCTCTGGCCTTTATCCAGCAGAGCTGAAATAAAGAAAAGATAGAAAAGAGGACATTGAAGCAATATTTTCGTTGAGTCGTCATAAAGTTGGCAATCTATATATTTTACTGAATGAATGAACCTTCGTAAAATGATGCTTGTTCTTGAAGACTAGGGCGCTAAGTTGAGAAGAGTAGAAGAAGTGGAGATAGAGTACCTACTATCCATGTTATATAAGATTATGAAAAATGTTAAAAGTGATTGATGATTATTGTAGTCCTGAGAATTATGAACTAGTGGTGAATATATAGTTTAAAGTCCCATTCATAAATCTGTAAAAATGGATGAATCTTATAATTTTTTTGCTGCAGCTTACTTTATTAAAGAAATATAAGGATCCTAAGACATATTGTAATAATGTTAGGTTATATTACGCCAGGAAAAGTTACATATGTAAGGTAGACAATGTTGATTGGATTGTAAGACCTTCGATGTCAAATTTGTTAGGTTGTTAGCTTGTTAGGTTGTTGTGGCTAAGGGTGGTAAGATTAAAATACATGAGGTTGAAAATATAAAATGGACGTTTCTTGAAGCATATGATAGAAAGGTGATGCTGAATTTTGTATATTAGTTAAAACAAGCTTTGTATGTTTTATGAAACTTGTCGAAACACTGCTAACTTTGTATTTACATACACTCTCATACTGAAAAAGTTAAGTTACTATCGAAATTATTGGTACATTAGTATAATTATATAATTTCTTCATAATGTATGCTCATGTTTAAAGTATATTTGCAATTTTTGTATAAATGTCGATGATCGATTTATGCTAAAAATGCTGAAAATAGTTAATGATAGTAAAAATAATATAAAATATTTACCTCGTATTTGAAATATGTTAACTTGAAAATGCATGAATAGCTAATGTTAGTAAAAAATACAGCTCGTAAAAAGCTCAATACATGAAAATAATTGTTTTTTCATGTTTAATATGAAATATTTGTCTCGTATTTGAAATATGTTAACTTGAAAATGCATGAATAAGGATTATTGATTATGATTGGTCATGATGGTTTGAATGTTGCTTAGGATAAAACACCATAGAAACATTAAGGTATAAATGTGTCAGTCGAAAAGTGTGTTTTTGTATTTTTAAATATATTAGTAAGGACCTTACTGTATCATAAAAGGTATGCTGAAAGCTAAATATATTATAGGTAAAATATCGTTAGTAAATAAATAAGTTTAAGTAGAATTCTGAAAGTTATAGTTATAGATTCCGTTAATATGAAAATTTTTGTTAAGTGTAAAAAGACAAAATATAAGGATGTCATTATCTGCATAGGAAATAACCCTATGAATAATTTAGAAAGCATGAAAATGTGTATGGGCATCTATGTTTTCGTTAATTGCTTGTGCTCTCTGAAGATACTCTACGTTAGTGTGTGTGTGTATGTAGCATGTTATATCAGATGTTTGATGAAGTGAAAGAAGTAAAATTAAATATTTGAAAAGGAAAATGTTAAAAAAATAAATATTTCGAAGTTCTAAATAGTATAAGATAGTTTGTAAAAGAGTCAAAGCGTTAAAAAAATAGATGAAGTGTGGCAAATATAAAAGTTTATACGATATAGTTATATTGAATGATGGTACCATTCGAAAGTAAATTAATAATGTTATTAGTTTGTTTAACCTCAATATTGATGATGTTGCATGTATGTTGACTAGAATTGCTAAATTTGAGAATATCCTATGTTTGATGTTGTCCGAGTCCTTAGTATGAATGTTTGTGTCATGATAATATAAGCATGTTAGTTTATGAAGACCCATAAGAGAGTAGATGAAGTGGGAAAATGCAAAGTTTTTATGAGATTAGTTATATTGGTAGAATTGGGTATTCTTATGTTTGATTCTGTTAGAAATCTTAGTATGACTGTTTGTATTGGCCATGTAAAAGTATGTTCAGTGAATGAAATGAAATGTATATATGGGTTTGAGTTACGATGAGTGCTGGTGAGGATTCGGTCTTTATCATGAGATCGGCAAAATATTCAGTAAAAGTAGGTTAAAGGGAATTTAGCATATGAAGAAATATGGAGTTTACTATCTTTTGGGGCAAAGTATGTCGGCTCTTGATTTGGATTGTGTGATGGGTCTAATATATAAGTTCATACGGGTAATAATAATAATAATAATAATAATAATAATAATAATAATAATAATGGAAAAGGTATGACGAATGTTGGTGAGGGTCCTGTTTGAAACCTCTGTGAAAATGTTTGTTGATTATATTGACATCTAAAGCATTTTAGTATAAGTTAGTTTATAAAGAATAGCAAGAATATAGATGAGGTGTGAAAATACAAAGTTTTTAAGACGTAGTTATATCGAATGTTGGTATCATTCGAAAGTAAATGCATAAGTTATTAGGCTGTATAACTTCGATATTGATAATGCTGCATATATGTTAAGTGGATTTGAAAGCAGGGTATTCTTATGCTAACTAGATTAGGGAAATTTAGGGTATTCTTATGTTCGATGCTGTTAGAAATCTTAGTATGAGTGTTGTATTGACTAAGTAAAAGTATGCTCAATAAATGAAATGTTTATATGAAGGAGGCGTTACGACGAGTTCTGGTGAGGAATCTTATCTTTATCATGAGAAATCGACTAAATATTCAGGGAAAACAGGAAAAAGGTATTTAACTTATGAAGAAATATGGAGTTTAGCATCTTTCGGGGCTAAGTATGTCGGCTCTTGATATGGTAAAAGAGTGTAATGGGATCTAATATATAATTCATATGGGTGAAAATTAATAATAATAATAAAATGAAGGAGAAGTTATGACGAGTGTTGGTAAGAATTCAGTCTTTCTAGGTGGAGATAAGTAGAATATGCGGGGAAAATGGAATAAAGGAGAAAAATGGAATAAAGTAATGAATAAGGAGTTTACTATCTTTCGGTGTTATGCATGTCGACTCCTGATATGAATCAGCCTTAATGAGCTTTAATAATGCAAAGTTTTTACGAAATAGTTATATTGAATATTGGTACCATTCAGAAGTAAATGAATAAGTTATTAGTTTGCTTAAACTCGATATTGATTACGTTGCATATATGTTAACTAGGATTGCTAAATTCGAGATTTCCTATGTTTGATGCTGTTCGAAACCTTATTATGAATGTTGGTTTTGTTAAGATATTGGTAACTTAAGCAAGATAGTGTATAAAGTACCATAAGAAAATAGCTGAAGTGTGAAAATATAAGATTTTTACGAGATAGTTATATTGAATGCTGGCATTATTCGAAAGTAAATGAATAAAATAGTTTTCCCAATCTAGATATTGGTAAATTTGGGTATTGTTATGTTCGAGGCTGTCCGAAACTTTAGTATGAATGCTTGTATTGTTGATATATTGGCATCTGAAGCATGTTAGGGTATACAATATTTGTTGATTTGGATATTCATATGTTTGATGCTGTCTGAAACTATAGTATAAATGCTTGTATTGTTGATATATTGGCATCTAAAGCAGATTAATTATGAAGATCCAAAAGAAAATAGAGGATGTGTGATAATACAAAGTTTTTACGAGTTAGTTATATTGAATATTGGTACCATTCGAAAATAAATGAATAAGTTAGTGGTTTTCCTACCCTCGAAATAGGTAGATTTCTGTGTTCTTATGATTTATGCTTATAGAAATCTTAGTATGAGTGTTTGTATTATTCACGTAAAAGTATGGTCAATAAATGAAATGTACATATGAAGAAAGCGTTACGACGTGTGTTGATGAGGATTCGGTCTTTATCATGAGAAATCGGCTAAATATTCAGTGAAAACAGGATGAGGTAAATTTGAAGTTTATGTTTAAATTCTTAATGCTATTATTTCTTTAAAATATTGTGATTGTTCTTCTTGTTTTGTGTTGGATTTGTATGTTGTATGTGTTCCCCTTTCCAACATAATTCCTACCCTATGCATGCCTAGCTAAAAAAGGGTAAGTATGAATAACATTTAATATTAGTATAACATATAATAAAAATGAATGAAAAAAAAAAAAAAAAAAAAAAAAAAAAAAAAAAAAAAAAAAAAAAAAAAAATAATAATAATAAATAATAATAATAATAATAATTATAGGGTAAAATCAATTAAAAGTTATAGACGTGGGTGTTGGTGATGTGGATATCGGATGATTAGGGTCGGGCAATGAAGAGTAAAATATTTACAGGAGGTTTATGACGAGGATATTTCAATGGTCTTGAGTGAAATACTGGATTAGAGCGAGAAATATAATAAAGGCCCCATTCGATTTGGTGAAGCAAAATATGGAAATGAATTCTGGAGTTTACTATCTTTCGGGTTTAAGCATGTCGGCTTTTGATATGGATCAGTTGAAATGAGCTTTAATATTGTGGATAATAATAATAATAATAATAATAATAATAAATAATAATTCATAAATTGTAGATAATAAATAATATAATGATAATATAATATATATAATAATTAATAATAATTAATAATAATAATAATAATAATAATAATCAATAATCATAATAATAAAAAATTAATAATAAAGATAATAAATATAAATAATAAAAATAATAATAATATAATAATTATAATAAATAATAATAATAATAATAATAATAATAATAATAATTAAATAATAATAAATTATAATATAATTATAATAAAATAATAATATAACAATAATAGATATAAAATAATAAAAATAATAATAAATAATATAATTAATAAAAAAAAGTCCTTAAGAATATGTATGATGTGGTCCATTCGTCGATGTCTAGAAAAAGGTCAAGAGGTACGGTGGTATTTACCTGGAAAAAAAGTGATCGAGTTTAAGGAATATATTATAATTATATACATAAATATATAATTATATATATTAAATATTATATTATATATTATATATATATATATATATATAATATATTTATATAATATTATTTATATATAAATATAATATTAATATATTATATAATTATATATATAATATTATATATTATAATATATATTTATATATATAAATATATATTAATATAATAGTATATACCACTATATTATAAATATATATATATATATATATATATATATATAATATATATATATATTATATATATATATATAATATAGTATATATATTATATTATATAATATATATATATATATATATATATATAATATATTATATAATATATTATATATATATATATATATATATATATATATATATATATATATATATATATATATATTTATATATTTTATTTTTTTTTCCTTTATAAATATATTGCGAGGACTGATCTTTCTTAAATGAAACTGTACCAGCTCTAATTTTCCCTATGCAGTTAGTACTCATTGCGATTCATGACTGAGATCAAAATGTTTTTTAGTATTTTCAATATTTTTAAATAAAAATCCGAACCATCACTCAATAGTTACATTCTGATAATTGAGAAAAAATATTATTTTAACAAATAGTTATTCTAGGTATTTTTTTCCATCTAAATATTTATTTCCTATCCTCTTTTCTTACAACCATTTAAACTATTTTCACGAAACTGTTCAGGTACCCTCATCAAAAAAGTAATTGTCATAATAATTATAATAATAATACTAAAATAATAATGATAATAAAAAAATAATTCATAGTCGTAATTTTTATTACCAAGTTTCCATCATATTTAGTAATAATAATAATTAATAATAATATAATTACAAAATATAACTAAAATAAAAAATAATAA
>SEYY01009758.1:0-15071 GCA_009176605.1 Armadillidium nasatum | reverse complement strand
GTAATGGACTCATTGAAAACTCATGAACCCTATTGAGGTCTCTTCGAGCCAGCTGTCAGATGAGTTGGAAGATGTTCAAAATTACTGGTTGGATTTCCTCCCCCTAGTGCTGTTATGTTTAAGAACTGCCCCATTATACTCAGAAGGAATAACCCTGCTATCCTAATGATGGGTCAAAATCCCTCCCTACCTGGAGCTTAAATAGAGCAAGTAGAGTCCTCTTTCCCACTTTCAATAAAAACATACACAGGAAAATTAAAATTATTCTTGGTACTCCCTCTGTCTCCAGAATTTTCTGCCAAAAATCAAAAAATGTATGTGCCAAAGAACTTACAAGATGCAAAATTTGTGTAAAAAACCAACAATATGGCAGAAACAAATTAGAAGCAGTGTACCATGGTCCCTATCCTATAGTAAAATTTTCAGTAATAAAGTGCAAAGGGAAAATGTAATCAATATTAAATCATATTTTAGTTTAAGTATTGAAGGTGTTGAACTATGAATAATATATGTGATAATAAATTGAAGGTGCTATATAAATATATATTTAAATTTTTTTTTTTTTTAATATTTTATTTTTTATTTCAAACAATTTTTAAGGTATACCATTTTATTAGATTAAGTTTCCTCTACTGCTTTAATTTTTACTATATCTTCCAATTTACTCTTCTAACAAATTCATGTCATAGGTTGGGTGTTCAGGTGTGAATCTCCAAGTAACCTTGGATATTCATTCTCTGGGTATCACCATATTAGAATGAAAGTATATTGATTTTTATATTTGTAATTATTTGCAATAATATCATAAATGATGTATCGATATTAGGAATGATATATCGATTATTACGGTATCATTCCTGCCAGTTATGATATATCATGACATTGCATCTTTTTATGAAGAAGGCTAGATCGAAAAGTGTTGTACACACACCATTTTTGAATTCCTTGTTAATAATGTAAAAATCTTTGTGACATATTTAAATAACAATAAAGACTTTCAAGTAAGAATAGTATTCTACACCACAACTATCTATGATATTATAAATAAGATAAAATAAACCAAATAATGTAAGAGAAAAACATTTTTTATATATATAACAATCAAGATCTAGGCCTGCACGAAAGCCTAAAGCAAATATATCCATTTTTTGCATATATATATAGACCAACCAGGGCCTTGGTCTTGGCCCTGACAAACCCCGGCTAAAAATCAGGAAAAATGGGGTTTGCCTGCCAGAGTTAAAGTGGCAAATTATACTTAAGGGGACAGTCCAATTTCAATTTTTTTTTCTTATTTTTCAGCTGATTCTCCTGAAATTTTCAGTGTATATAGCTTTTTTCCTGCTGAAAAAAAGTATTTCTATCATTTTTCTGAGTCTATAACTTGAAATTTTTTTTTTTGAAATTTGACCCTTTTTCAAATGAATGCTCGGGTCAAACCACTGTTTGGAATGACCTGAAATTTGGACTGTATATTCAAAATTCTATTGGCTACAAAAGCTTGTAACAATTTTTTGTTCCCAGAGTTATAGGAAAAATGTTATAAGCCCAAAACTGACCAACTATCGAAATTATTATTTTATAAAAATACCTTATCGAACAAAAAAAAAAAAAAAAAAAAAAAAATAACTATAGCTATAAAATTTCTTATTTTTGGTGGGGGTATAGAGGAGGGATGGGGCTACAAATTCCTCTAAATTTTAATTGATAGATTTGTTGGTTTTGAGATATAGCCTCTCCAAAAAGGTCCATTTTTGACCAATTTGAAAAATTCCTAAAGTTTGAGAGGCTATATCTCACTTCGAACTTGATTTCTTAATGCATTGAATAATGCACTAAATAAGTTGTAGCCCTATACCTCATCTAAACAATATCCAAAAATAAAAAAATTAGTAGGTAGCGGTTTTTTTTTTTTTTTTCTCCGGAAGGGTACAATTTTTGCAAATGTCTTTTCAAATGCTTATAACTTTTTTTCTAGATGTGATATTAAAAATTTGTTCCCACTAATGCAAGAAATTGGGGCTAAGGATATCCAGTTACATTTTCAGCTCATGTGGACCAGTGGTTTGACCCAGTTATTCATTTTCTTTCAATTTTGGGTCCAAATAACTTTCAAACCGTTATAGACTCAAAAAAATGCTTGAAATCAACTCAGAACTTCATGAAAAAATGCATATACCCCGAAAATTTCAGCTCAATCAGTCAAATAAAAAAAAAAAATTCAAACAAAATATAAGGAAATTAAGATTTTTTACAATAGCTACATCAACCCTTCATATTTTGATCAATACCGGGTGTCCTACTTATTGTCTATGCATGATTATCCTGACTGTGTTCAACTGTTTGTTTTGGAATAGTCCCTTGGGCTGACCATTTGTGTTGGTGAGTAGGAGGGCTTCCTATTGAATGATTATGGCTACCTAGATGAGAGACAGAATGGAATTGTGTTTGAGACTAACAGCAACAAAGAGTTTGAGATGAATGAGGGGACACCACATTTATTGGTAAATTGCTTGTTAAGTCAACCACAATTCCAGATTGAGTGGTTGGATTTGGCCTTCCCATTGGCTGAGGAAAATGCGAATCTACAATGGTCACCAGTCGATCCCATGTTACCTTACTCCCCATGGAGGTTTCAACCATGGTCAGCATGGTTTCTACTTGTGCCTTAGCTGGAGAAGGCAAACTGTCCAGGAATTTTTTCTGCATGATCTGCATATTTGTCATATCACATCCAGGGAATGCTTTGCGAGCCAATCCTTCTAACCTAAGAGCATACATGGTAGTAGTCTCGCCCTCTGCTAAACAAGCCTTAAAGAATTCATCCGTTTCATTCTTCTGATCCTTGATGATTTCCTTTCTAAACCACTATAATAGTTGAGTCCGCCTCTTTATAACTGAAAGTATATTTTACTATAGTCTGATAAACTTGTAATGCAGGTCCCTCCAATAAAGAACCCAAAAGGGGTAACATTCCCTCTGAAGAGCCAGGGTATGCCCTAACACAGTAGTTCTCAAAATGGGTTAAGAATTGTACAAAAGTCTCCCCTCCATCTTTTCCATACGATGCATTCTCTGACAAATCAGGTGAAAAAAATGAAATTTGTAATCACACCCCTCTCGATTTTGATGAAAATCGGAAATGTAAGTGAACTTGCTCCGTAAATCACAAAAATGAAATCCATTTTTCAAAATTCCAATCAGGGGGGGAGATGCGGACCCCCAAAATTTTGACATTTTTGGAAACCCCCTTTCGTTAAAACTTCCATAACTTGGGCTCTATTTATCATAGAGACATGGGAGTTGCATCATTGGATAGAGAATACTCAGATGTATAATATTACTTCTATGCATATTTTTCACTGGATGTTACCAAAAAAAGTTATAGTAGTTCAAACATTTTGGGGGGGTGAGAAACCCCTACGGCCACTCTCAATCTAAAAAAAAATTTTCTCTTCAAGTACCCCTAGGTATACTCTATTATGAAATACAATCAAAGTTTTGTCTATTTTCCTCAACATATGTGAAATCATAATCTTTATAAAACCTCTTTACTGCAATCTTATATTTTTGACAATTTAAACTAAATTTTTATTAAAAGCAGTTTACTAATATACGGTATATATATATATATATATATATATATATATATATATATATATATATATATATATATATATATATATATATATATATATATATATATATATATATTTCATGATAGGTAATGTTGGAAATTTTTTTACAATTTTTATACTGTCCTGCACATCCATCACAAAAAATAAATTTTGGTTATATCATTCATGGTGACCTTCAATTCGTTCATTAGTGTCTCTTGGAAACAATAAACCACAGCTGTATTGTGGGTAAAATCATCTGATATGAAGCAGTAACTTTGATGTTTTAGTTCTCTGGCATCATTCCTGTTGTATAAGACAAAATGGTGAAGAGTTGATTATTCATTGACCCAGTGAAAACCTTGAGTAGCATCCTGAACTACAAATGTATAATTTTCACTGAAATCTCCAATAATGATAACCTATCCATGATTTATCTTTTATTTTAATAATTTTGGATATGTACTTTGGGCTTTTGCTATATAGTGATGCTTTGTAAGTTTAACTATTAGATCAGAAAGTAGTTCACTGAATTCTTCAATAGAGGATATGTGACATTCCAAATTTGATTGATCAGTAGATGTCCACTTACTGTATGTTATTGAATCTCTTCCTTGAACCTCATTTAATATTTTCTCTTTTCCAGGACAGTCTCTACATTGTCCAAGCATGCACCTGAAGAATCCGTACTACATATTGCCATTTTAATTAGATATGTTACATTTAAATCTTGTTTTCCAATAGCACCTACCATTAATGTAGGATTTTGATGATGGGTGCATACACAAACTGAATGAGTCCCACTTCTTCCAGCAATTATGCACTGCTTTGGTCTGAATTTTGCAAATGTTGAAAATCCTATTTGTGTGTAACCTCTCTCTTTGTAAGTAGTGTATATTTCTTTCAAATTACTTAATACTAACCTTTTACGTTCAAGAATCCTATTCCCATCTGCACTTCTTATGGATATTCAATTGGCTTTACCTGGCATTACTCTAGAAATATCATTGTCCAGATAAAATTTTTTTAACTTCTTCACAAACCAAAGATGTTAAACATTTTCCTTTTGAACAATGTGGAAAATTCGGGTAATATTCCATATGTATTCCTGTATTTTCGAGACTTATCAACAAGATACTTTGTACAGTTAAAATATGTCATAGTTTCTTGTACAGTGAGTGGACTTAAAGTTAGGATTCTTATTTTTTCCTCAATTGAAATTGCTGAATTATATTTTTCTTTTAGCCATACCATAATTTCATCAAATCTATAAAAAAAAAAAAAAATTTAGAACTTTTTAATTAAAAAAGTTAAATATATATATATATATATATATATATATATATATATATATATATATATATATATATATATATATATATATATATATATATATATATATATATATATATATATAAAAACAAATTATTGAAAAAGTTGTATGTGTAAGTTAATATTGAGCTTGCAATTTAATTCGTTTAGTACTTGTTAGAACTTAAAATTAACTAGTCTTGTACACAAAGATAAAACATTTTGAATTATATATATATATATATATATATATATATATATATATATATATATATATATATATATATATATATATATATATATATATATATATAGTGTACTGGATAATAATTTAATTTATATATATGTAGGGACCGACCGGGGCTGGGGCCGGGGCCGGGGCCGGGGTTATGGCCGGGGTTACCTAAAATTTGTAAAGAGGTCAAAAGCACTGAAATTTTAGGTTAAGAAAATTAGATATAAGGTTTATTTAATTGTAAGGAAGGAGTAGAATAGGCAACATTCACTTAAATTAATGATTATATGCATTTTCTCTAAAAAAAAAAAAATCAGAAAATTACAGTTTTGTATATTTAAAGTTTAAAAAAAAGTACAAAAATTAAAAAAAAAAATTATTCTAATTCATAATAGTGATTTAACACGTTTACCTAGGTAAGACCCAAAGGTAAAGTTTGAAAAAATGTAAGATATAAAATTATCAATTTAACCTGTATTTATACATATCATTGTTATTTTATTGCTATTTATCAAACTTGTATCATTTAGCTGCATTATTTAAAAATTATTATTTTGTTTATACTTTCAGTCAATATGGCTAAAAGTTCAGCTTCTGCAGTATTTGAATACTTTACAATGTTTCAGGATAGGCTCGAAATAGCTAAATGTAACATCTGCAGTCAGAAAATTAGAAGAGAATCACCGGGTGCTACAAGTAAAAAAATTTCAACCAAATCTTTTTGGAGTATCTAAAATCAAAACACAAAGATGAACATTCACTAGCAGAAAAGGAGTGGTCAAAAGAAACAGAAAAGAAAAAAATCTTAATTTTCTTATATTTTGTTTGAAATTTTTTTTTTATTATTTGACTGATTGAGCTGAAATTTTCAAAGTATGTGAATTTTTTCACGAAGTTCTGAGTTGATTTCGAGCATTTTTTTTTGAGTCTATAACGGTTTGAAACTTATTTGGACCCAAAGTTGAAAAAAATGAATAACTGGGTCAAACCACTGGTCCACATGAGCTGAAAATTTAACTGAATACCACCTTTGCCTCAATTTCTTGCATTGGTGGGAATAGATTTTTGATATCACGTCTAGAAAAAAGTTATAAGCACTTGAAAAAAAATTTGCAAAAATCGTACCCTTCTGGAGGAAAAAATTATTTAAAAAAAAAAAGCTTCCTACTATTTTTTTTTATTTGTGAATATTGTTTAGAAGAGGAACAGGGCAACAATTTTTATTTAGGGCATTTTTAAATGCCCTTTGTTTGAAGCGAGATATAGCCTCTCAAACTTTGGGAATTTTTGAAATTTGGCCAAAAATGGACCTTTTTGAAGGCTATATCTCAAAACCAACGAATGTCATCGAATAAAGTACATAGAGGAATTTGTAGCCCCACCCCTCCTCTATACACACCAAAAATAGGAAATGTTAGAGTTGTATTTTTTTAAAAAAGATTTTGCCTGAAAAGGTGGATTTTTTTAGTTCAAAAAATTTTTTTTTTCTATAGTTGGTCAGTTTTTGGCTTATAACATTTTTTCTATAACTCTGGGAACAAAAGTCTATTAAAGGCTTTTGTAGCCCATATAATTTTGAATAAATAGTCCAACTTTCAGCTCATTCTAAAAAGTGGTTTGGCACCGCCATTCTATTGAAAAAGGGTAAAATTTCCACAAAAAAAAAAAAAAAAAAAAAAAACTTTTAACCGTAATAAACTCGGAAAAACGCTAGAAATGGACTTTTCTTACAGGTAAAAAATCTATATACACTGAAAGTTTCAGCAGAATCGGCTGAAAATTAAAAAAAAAATTTTTTTTTTTTTTTGTATAATTTGCCATTTTAACCCCAGCCGGCAACCCCGGTTTTCCCTGATTTTTAGCCGGGGCCGGGGTCAGTAAAAATGGCCGGGTTTGGCCGGGCGGGGCCCCGGTCGGTTCATATATATATATATGTGCCTTACTTATTAGCTTTATATATGCCTCCTCACTTGAAGTCAATTCTTCATGTATTTTTTCATTCAATGCTTGTTCCAATTTTGACTTCAGTACACTTTTTGCTCTGTAATACTTGCTCTTTACAGATTTAGCTTTGCTGTGGCCAGGAACAGAATCTGAAATTTGTACAAAGTTATGTCTAGAACATTAATTGATAAATAATGGAGCCAACAATAGCTCTCCATTTTTAAAATAAATATAAAATGTTGCATATATATATATATATATATATATATATATATATATATATATATATATATATATATATATATATATATATATATATATATATATATATATATATATATATATATATATATATATATATATATATATATATATATATATATATATATATATATATAAAATTTATCAAATTGTGCATAATCTAAAAGTTACTTACGCATTTTTAGTGGAGAAACATTTAGTGCTTCAAGTGTTGTATTAGTTTCCTCTATATCAACATACATTGTATCATGATCAGGATCTCTAGGGTTACACTGCATATCTGAACTGCTGCTGGATGATGCTGAAACACTCGGTGACTTAATGAATTATATGGATGCTGGTTTATAAGCTTTCAACTTGACATGGCAATTTGTGCATATGAAGTTTATGTCAGGATCTAAATTATTTTGAAATTCAATCTTCAATTTTAATTCTTCTGTAAGAATTTGCAGGTTTTTAGTAATCATCTTTTTATGATATAGAAATGGATTGCAACAAATTTTTTTAATAATTTTTGCTCATTTTAAAATCTGAAAATCTGTAAATATATATATATATATATATATATATATATATATATATATATATATATATATATATATATATATATATATATATATATATATATATATATATATATATATATATATACCTTTTTTTTTTTACCTTCTCACCCCCTGACCACCCCTTGTTGAGGCGGCCACACTTCGCTAATGAAGCCTCCCGCCGCAGTCGGTCTCGTCCAGAGATCTTTCAAAGAAGTGATGCCCCAGAAGATTTTGGGGCGACAGTTGGAGGGACAGTCTAAAAGAAAGTGATCTACGGTCTCCGGGGCCCTTATATATATATATATATATATATATATATATATATATATATATATATATATATATATATATATATATATTATATATATATATATATTCCGTATATTAGTAAACTGCTTTTAATAAAAATTTAGTTTAAATTGTCAAAAATATAAACTACTTGCAGTAAAGGGGTTTTATAAAGATTATGATTTCACATATTATGAGGAAAATAGACAAAACTTTGATTGTATTTCATAATAGAGGATACTTAGGGGTACTTGAAGAGAAAATTTTTTTTTAGATTGAGAGTGGCCGTGGGGGTTTCTCACCCCCCCAAAATGTTTGAACTACTATAACTTTTTTTGGTAACATCCAGTGAAAAATATGCATAGAAGTAATATTATACATCTGAGTATTCTCTATCCAATGATGCAACTCCCATGTCTCTATGATAAATAGGACCTGAGTTATGGAAATTTTAACGAAAGGGGGTTTCCAAAAATGTCAAAATTTGGGGGGTCCGTATCTCCCCATCCTGATTGAAATTTTGAAAACGGATTTTTGGAGTTTTCAGAATAAACTCCCTTAGTATTCCAATTTTCATCAAAATCGGGAGGGGTGTGGTTACATGCATCACCTGATCTGTCAGAGAATGCCTCATACTTCCCAAGAGGGATGACCCTTGGGGTTTGATTCAATGTAAGGGTCTGTATTAAGGACGTCATAGAATCTAACATTCTGGTATTTTGTGTCAAAAGAGTTTGCAGAGTCTGGGATTCCAGGCCAGTATCTATATTTGAAAGCGCACGGCTCTGCCTGCCTTCCAACCCTAAATTAGGCTCAGTGCTAGTGTGGTGACAAGGAATGTCCCCAGAACCAGATTCTTTTACATTATCCATTATATATTGAAATGAGAGAAAAGAAGAAGAACTAAATCAACCAAAAGAGGTTAAGGAAAACACTTGCAAACCGAAGTTATTCACCGCAGTGAATGGGAAAGGTCAGCAGAAACTTCAGAACTACGCTCTGCTACCAAATTATGTGGAGGTGGACGGAGCCACTGGACAGAAAACCCCACAAAAGTCAAAAACAAAAGACAGGGGGCTTTACCTAGTTGCTTACCGTGTTGGTAAGTTCGCTGCCATTGTCCCATTGACTAAGGGACACTTTCGATGAAGAAACACCACCACCAATTGACCACAAAAACAAGAAAAGGACTGAGGCTTCTACTGCGACAATCTCCCACACCACCAGAAACTGGAATGATAAATACCACGCAGCAACCAACTGGGTAAGGTTAACAGAAGCTAATAAATGCAAGAAAACTGATGGAGGCTGCTTACCATGAAAACTGATGCAAGTGTCTTTTTGAAACCAAAAAAATTAAAGAAAATAAGCAAATGGGGGTTTAAAGAAAATAGTTTAGTAAAAAAATTATATATGTATATTTAGTAAAACTTTACAAAATAGTCATTTAAAAAAAGGGCGAATTGAAGGAATTAGTTTTATTTACTAATTCATATATTTATTCATTTGTTTTCTATTAGTGACTTATACATTTAACATTTAAATATTGCAAATGGGAGAATTGTTTTGGGACAACAGAATCAAGGGGCGTCCTATAATTATTCCACCACTGATCTCACTTTTCATACACCACCACTCATGCAAGATGGAATAATAATAATAATAATAATAATAATAATAATAATAATAATATATATATACGAGTCTCTAAAGTTGGTAACAAATGGAATGTAATTTAACTGGAGTACCAAGGGAATATATTTATAAATATCTATGTACTTAATTTATCACATAATTAAAAAAAAACAAAGAAGCAAAAGAGAATTCCTAAATAAGGTTGACATTAATTTGGTAATGAATGATATTTAAATAAGCGTTATTGATGTCAGTGATTGTATTGACTCAAGATGGGTAACTGATTCTTCACAGATGTGCCTGAGTCTGTCAAATTTCCTAAATAGGATCTTGAGCCAGTTCCTGTAACAGGAATGCAGAATTAAATTTGGCCCTATATTTTAAGATAAATTAACACTTATAAGACACTAAAGATTGATATAGAGGTGTCACTTACTCGGAGGTCCGAGGGTTTGCTAATGCAGAAAAAGTGCTCTCCAATACAACTGTACATATCATCAACGCTGTACACATACTGTTTTGGTTTTTCTTTTGGTATTGGTTTTATCTCAAGTGGATACTTGAGATATTAGATATTATTATAAAACGACAAGAATTATAAGTTTTTCACAAATGCTTCTGAAAGAATAGAATGATTAATGTACACCTTGTCAAATATATATATATATATATATATATATATATATATATATATATATATATATATATATATATATATATATATATATATATATATATATATAAATAAATAAATTATTACGAATAGATGTTGACTATTAAGATTTAATTTAAAATTTCAAATTACCTGAAACCATCCAACCTTGTAGTTAGGGACCGACCGGGGCTGGAATTTGGCCGGGGCCGGGTCACCCAAATTTGGCCGGGGCCGGGGTTATCTCCTAAAATTTGTAAAGAAAAAGCACTGAAATTTTAAAGAAAATTTTTATTTAATTGAGTAGAATATTCACGATTATATGTTACATAATTTAAAAAGTAAAAAAAAAAATTTAATAGTGATTTAACACGTTGTTAGATTTAAGTGAGAGAAAAATGATAATAAAGTTTGATTACTCACAATGTTATTCTAAGTTGGCGGTCAAAATGTTATGTTGAGTTGGCGTATCGTCCCCTTTTATTCGTGAGGATGATGTTGATGAAGTGAAGACGCTCTCCGATGTAAACGATCAAAAGCTCTCACGTCCGTTGCAAGGGCAATAAAGGGATCACAAGAAAGGAACGGTTATAGTGAAATTATTGCAATGAGGTCAAAGAAAAAGGGTAATTAAAAAGAATCCGTTTATTTGTTGTTGACAAGAAATTGTTGAATTACAGATAATCGGTGATTGTACAAACTCCAGTTTGAGAACGAATAATCAGAACGAAGAGTGGATGTTGAAAGAAACTAACAGACCGAAATTATACAAAAGACGGGCTCGGTTTTTATTCGAAACTTAAACTTTATGGAATTTGATGATTGAGTTGACTCGTAGAACGTGGATGAAGAAATTATGTTTCAGTTCCCAGACTCGGGACTATAAAGAAAATAAATATTTTATCAGAATAAAGGTTGTGTATGTTAACTTCTACACATGCAGTACTATAATAGAATTTACATACGTGTATCTTGTTGTGTTGTTTGAAGATACACAAATTTCTTAAAGTTTGTAAAGTCAATATTGTTTATTTATCAAAAATGTTGTTGTTAAAGTCAATATTGTTTATTTATCAAAAATGTTGATTAAATTTGTTTTTTTTTTTCAATGTATAAAGACAACCTAAAAAAAAGGAAAAAATGGTTAGAAGTTATCTACAATATCATAAAACACTTATCGTAACCGCCTGTATTTTCCTTGTGTTGTTTTATTTAATTGTCTTGAAGAGACCTTCATCTACTTCCACAGCGTCTCTTCACATAGGGACCTCACCTCTAGAAAAATAAAAGGAAATAGTATATGTGCTCATATACTTACACCCCCTTACCAAAGTTGGTGTCGGTGTGTCGGTGACCGAGACTGACCAACTTTCCTTAAAACAAGGAAGGCAAGGAGTGTACTAATGAGGAGAGTCACTAGGTGGTTAACAGAGACTGGAAGGATGGAAAGAAAGCTTAGTTAATAAATAAATTCCCTAAAACCGAAAAACACCTACCCCTCTATCCTAATAAATGAAAGAAAAATAGAAACTTAGTCTAGGTGATCTATGTCAGTCACCTGTTTAAAAACCCGAGTAAATTCCTTTAGAGCAAACTCTTTTGAGAAGCCTTTTTCTTTCGCGAACTTCCACATTGCATTTGAATGTAATGTAGCGAGAGTAGTGAACTCCGATGAACTAACGGATGTTGAAGAAGTGGGATTGTTACCCGATACATTAGAACACCTTTCTCGCGCAGCATTTTGACGCCGTATCTTCCTACGCTGATTACATTTCTTTTGCAATCGTTTAACTTTTGGCGTGGAAGACGTGGTTGGCGTTGGCGTCGGAGGACGTTTAGAAGATTTGGAAGTGGATTGAGGACAACCTGAACTCGAACCTGGTTTAATATTTACATTAAACGGTGTTGACGACTTGGAAGTTGAAGGTTGTTCGCCCAGGTTTCTGGAACTCTCGAACACCCGAGAACGAAAAAATTTCCCGGTTTCCGTTTTACCCTTGGCTCGCCTTTTATGCGTAGAGTGTACTGTCCTTGGCTGACTGGGACGATATTCAAGCCGTCCTTGGATTCCTGAAGGTCCGGGGATAGACTCTACTTCCTCAACAATCACCGGTGACGTGGTAGTGGTTGTTGGGATGGTGGTTGTATCTGTAGCTGGTCTGTGGTCTTGAGTCCTCCGTTGAAAATGGGTCAGACTCAAGAAGGCGAACATTTCATCAAAGGCGGTTTCTGTATAATGCAGACCGTCATAACACAGATCAAAAGCATCCAACCTGTCCGATCCTCCCATCCAAAATTTGTGATGAGGATTGCTTTGACCTTTTTTGTTATAATAGCGGTCGAAAACGGTTTTCATTAAAAAGGTCCGCTTTTGAAACCATGGCTGGTTATTATCTTGGATTTCGACCGTCTTTCCGAACATTTCACGAGCCTTTATGTTAAGGAAGGCTCGTTGAAACTGGGGATGTTCTTCAAGTGAGGGATATTAGGTCACTCCTACCTTTACGTTCTAAAAAGGTTTCATTGAAGGTAGCTATATCCTTCATTATAGGGATGACAAGGTATACCCTCACTGCAGGGTTACGTTTAGCGGCCATCCGGGTTATAGCATCCATCTGAACGGGAACATAGGACAGATTACACGCAGAATTCCAGGTAATAACTTGGATAGAATTGTCCTCAGAGGACAGAGGAACCTTTTTCCACATGGAGCACGTTAGTCCAAATATATATATCTGATCCAACGGTCCATGGGATTTAAGAAACTTGGATAGGTGCTGCCCGAATTGTAATAAGTTCGCACCAGAGTGGCACGAAACAAACAGCTCAATGCAATAATTTCTCTGTAATCGGTCCTTCATATGTTCCAGGACACCGACCTCAGACGTTCCTAAAAACAAGACTCTCTCCGACTTCTCCATTCTCAAACTGAAAAAAGACAAAATTATCACGGTATAATAACATATAAAACATATACTAAAGAAATAAAAATAAATGAAATAATCAATTATAAAATATATACAACGTGAATAATCTTTTTATTAATCTTTAGTTCAATATATATACATGAATTTTATTAAATATTATATATATACATGAATTTTATTAAATATCAATTATTGATTCAATCATGATTTAATCAAAAATGTTAATGCAATAGTTTATTTCATGAATCAACACAATGAATCAATTTAATTAATTAGTTAATTGATCAATACAATCTATATATATACTAATTATTACTATTATTCTAGAATTGTTAATTCTAATCAATTAGTAATTAGGAATTAATATAGTACAATTAAGTATAATATAGCATAAATATAATACAAATATGAACATGCTTGTACATGACATGCTGCTTTATGTTAGTTTATAACATATTAATTTATACCAACATGTTAGATTACTCTATGCTATAATATTTGGTTACATATACATAATTTTATTAATGTTAGTTATTATTAATTGATTAGTTTATTAAACAATAAATTAAGTGATTAAATAATAACTACTATGTATTTTATGTATTTGTATTTAATTTCATTTTATATCACAATTCATTTTTAAATCACTTCTATGCAACACTGAACACGGCACTATTTTATCGTTCGCGGACACTTAGCTTTTGCTTTGCGCGGACGATATTCCAGTGGGCGATCCATGATGTGATCATGCTGTGGGGCATCTCCTTGAGATCGCAATCGTCGTGGAGTAGGCTCCTCCTTAGGTGAATCCATTCCCGTTAAACAGGTGAAGTCCATCTGTCGCTCTTCCTCCGATGACGATGCTTCCATAAGGACTGGTAATTCCATATAGTTTTCCTCAATATAAAAACCCTCCGGATCAAATCCCTCAAAAGATTCGGCCGAATTTTCGCTGAACGCATCATTGAAATTCAGCTGATAATAATTGTCAGGTTCTTCTATAATGGGGGAAAGGGCCTTAGGCACAAATCCTTCGAACGAATCCTGCTCTAATGAATAATCCAATGGACAAAAGCCTTCAAATGATTCATTCATTGTTAAATTAAACAGATCCTCTTCTTCCTCCTCTTCTTCTGGAGGTATAGTTATATCTGTTTGGGTACATCTTGTAGAGTTAACATCTGCTACATTAGATATATCGGCTGATCTGTTTGATCCGGAGTTTGCCCGAATATTTGCACTAGTTCTTACTGTTACGTCAAATGATTCTTGTAAAACTCTGAATGAGTCAGACAAGAAAGTTGAATAATCGTTATCGATCAGTTTATAGATCTCTTCCTGAGCTTCCATTTGCCGCTTCCTCAACTCCTCCAACAAGTGATGATCCTCTTCAGCAAGCTGAAATGAAAAACCATCGTCGTCCTCATCACTGTCGTCCTCCGGTAAAACCGTTGGAGTCAGTTCCGTGTCCGGCAATGACTCTTCATCTGATACCTCCCCCTGTTCTTCGTTGATTTCCGCATGATTTTGTTGATAATCTTCATCCTGTTGGTGTAAGTTGATTCTGTAGATGTTGGCGGAAATAAGGATTTCGTAAGAGATATCTGGGAACATCAACCCATTTCCGGAAGTTGAGAAAAATGAGCCTGTATG
>SEYY01009757.1:67500-74470 GCA_009176605.1 Armadillidium nasatum | reverse complement strand
CTTTCAATAGAGAGCGAAATGGTCTGTAAATACCAGATTTTAGTGAAAAATAATTGAAAACTTTTCGACATCTAAAACTCGAAGAACTAATCTTATTTTTAAATAATAATATCAGCAAGCTTTAAACTAATCTTAATATAATAATAATAATAATAATAATAATAATAATAATAATAATATATAATATAATAATAATAATAATAAAATAATAATAATATAATAGCATAATAAAATAAAGCTAATAATAATAATACGAATGTCAAAAAATTTGCATTGATATATAGATGCTTCCATATATCGATATTTCCAGAATAAGTAAGTACGTTTGATATATTATATTATATATATATAATATATATATATTATAATTTATAATATAATATATATATATATATATATATATATATATATATATATATATATATATATATATATATATATATATATATATATATTATATATATATATATATATATATATATATATATATATATATCTATATATATTATATATATATATATATATATATTATATATATATATATATATATATATATATATATATATATATATATATATATATATATATATATATATATATATATATATATATATATATATATATATATATATATATTATATATATATATATATATATATATATATATATATATATATATATATATATATATATATATATATATATATATATATATATATATATATATATATATATATATATATATATATATATATATATATATATATATATATATATATATATATATATATATATATATATATATATATATATATATATATATATATATATATATATATATATATATATATATATATATATATATATATATATATATATATATATATATATATATATATATATATATATATATATATATATATATATATATATATTATATATATATATATATATATATATATATATATATATATATATATATATATATATATATATATATATATATATATATATATATATATATATATATATATATATATATATATATATATAATATATATATATATATATATATATATATATATATATATATATATATATATATATATATATATATATATATATATATATATATATATATATATATATATATATATATATATATATATATATATATATATATATATATATATATATATATATATATATATATATTGAAAATTTGGGAGGAAATTTTCAAAATTTGAGAGGCAACATCTCGAAAAGAACAAATAGCGTTGAATGAAGTATAGGAAGTTGTAGTTTTGTACCTCCTCTAAACAACTGCCGAAAATGAAAAAAATTGTAGATGTTGATTTTTTTAATTATTTTATTTTATCTGGAAAGGTATTTTTTCCAAAATTTTACTTCAGTTGGACAGAAAAGGACATATAATTTTTTTCCCTAAAGCATATATCAATAAACTTTACCTACTATTTTTAGTTAATAGAACTGTGAATACACAGTTCAATTTTCAAGCTATGTGGACCAGTGGTTTTTCCCACTATCCAATTTTTTCAAGAGTAAAATTTCTGGAAATAAATCAAACCGTTAGAGATACAGAAAAACGTCTTAAGTAAACTTTTTTCAACGGGTTAAAATATATGTACCGTGCAAATTTCATAAAAATCGGAGAAGAATTAAAAAAAATATTTTAAGATGTCTTAAATAAACTTAAATATAGCAAAATGAAGTGGGGTATTAGGATACTGATTAAATCCAGATGAACCAATCAAACCCATTATCCGAAATTCGGAATTGTAATTTTATCCAAACCTCTCAAAATTAGAAATCTGCCATCAAACAATCTTCCTAAAGTCTGGAAATATATGTATATATAGAATCTGTCTTAAAGTAATGAATAAAAAAAATAAAAATATTACGCAATTTGTCTGCCAAGACTAATTAATATACTGCAGCATATTATATATTATATATATATTATATATATATATATATATATATATATATATATATATATATTATATATATATATATATATATATATATATATATATATATATTATATATATATATTATATATATATATATATATATATAATCTTACGGAACAGAAGATTATCGCAGGATACAATTATTCGGTGCGGTGCGCACCAGGGCCCGCACCACGCACCGCACCGCACCGCACCGTTAATTTTTCTTTGCGCACCGCACCGCACCGCACCGCACCGCACCGCACCGCACCGCACCGTACACCGTGTTGCTGAAATAGTCTTGCGCACCGCACCGCACCAAAATGACCGCACCACGCACCGCACCGCACCGCACCCGGTGCGTCGGCCAACCCTAATATATATATAAATACTTGTGCTTCTGAGCTTGCACCTTGCCTTGGTTAACTTTTTCGTCTATGTCTTTCTACTTCAACCTTCCCTTCTTGCTTTAAACGTGCGCTCGTTCAGCCTGTGCCGAAGAAGGGGGACCCCTCTCTCTCTCTTCCCATTTCCTTAACCTCCGTTCTTTCTAAAGTTTTCGAATCTATCCTTAACAGGAAGATTTGGAAAAATCTCAATTCTTCTAATCTTATCTCTGATCGCCAGTATGGCTTTCGTAAGAAACGCTCTACTGGTGATCTCCTTTCCCTTCTCTCTGGCTCTTGGTCCTCCGCTCTTCGGCATTTCGGTGAATCTTTTGCTGTTGCACTAGGCATATAAAAAGCTTTCGATAGAGTCTGGCACAAAGCTTTGATTTCCAAACTTCTCTCTTTTGGAATCTATACTTCTCTCTGTGACCTTCTATCTGATTTTTTTCTGGTCGTTCTATAGCAGCAGTTGTAGACGGCCACCGCTCTTCCTTTAAATCTATTAATTGTGGTGTTCCTCAAGGATCTGTCCTATCCCCAACACTTTTTCTACTTTTCATAAATGACCTTCTTTCTGTTACTTCATCTCCTATCCACTCCTATGTTGATGACTCCACCCTTCATTACTCTTTTCATTTTGAAAGGTGCCCCTCTCAACAACAGTTACTAGATGCAAGGAGGGTTGCCTTGGAACAGCTGACCTCTGATCTATCTCATATTTCTAATTGGGGCAGAGAGAATATGGTTGTTTTCAATGCCACCAAAACTCAATTCCTCCGTCTCACTACTCAACACAATCTTCCACACATCTATGATATCTTCTTCGAAAACACTCAACTCAGACCTACATCTATTCTTATTATTCTCGGTGTTTCCTTTTCTCGTGATCTTTCTTGGAAAGATCACATTACCTCTCTTTCTAAACAAGCTTCTAAGAGGTTTGGTGTTCTGAGGCACCTTCAGTATTTCTTCACTCCACCTCAGGTGCTTGCTCTGTATAGGGGTGTTGTTCGCCCCTGTATGGAGTATGCTTCGCACATCTGGGGTGGTTCCACACATACAGCTCTAGGGCAGGGCATTTCGTCTCATCAACTCTCCTGCTCTTACTAAATTTCTTCAATCTCTTTCTGCCCGTCGAATTGTTGCGTCACTCTCTCTTTACTATCGCTATTACAATGGACACTGCTTTTCTGAACTCTTTCGTCGCATACCTCCTCCACTGAGAAGGGTTCGTGCGACTCGACTTTCTACACAGTCTCCTCCTTTCTCTATCCAACTCTCTGACCCCAGATCTCTGATCGCGCTATCGGTGGGTGGGGTAGGGATGAGGAGGTGCCGACAGCATGATCCCCTCAACCTGATCACCTCACATTGGTCCATGAGCATCCCCTCTGGCGCCTGCGTATCATCTCAAGATTTTGCACACCCCCCCACACACAACTTGGTCTCCCTGTTTCTCTTCTGTATCCTGTATGTTGTTTCTGTAGTCGAATGATTAATTAATAATGTCGCTTTAAGATGGTATCTTACTATCCTATTCCCCGGAAACATTTCCAAAAAACTCTGTATGATAGTTCGAAGATGTTATCTATGTACTATCGTGGACAGAAGTAATCGATTGTGCTTGGGTCGGTCATTTTTCAGAGTAACATGGGTCTAATTTTAAAATTAAATTTTCAGCCAATCGACTTTCAACAAGATACTTTAGTTACTCCCATTGATCACAGTGTGAATATAACAGTATTTAAGGTAAGGATAATATTTGGAAACGATATAGTTACACAAGCTTCCCAACTCCGGTGGATATTGGTAGGCCTTGGGCCTTTGCCCACCGGAGGAGACAGACATGAATATTATATATATATATATATATATATATATATATATATATATATATATATATATATATATATATATATATATATATATATATATATATATATATATATATATATATATATATATATATATATATATATATATATATATATATATATATATATAATAAATTAAATTAAGAAGGGTTTTTTGCCGTATTAGTTCTTGTTAAAATATGTGTAAATAATCGAGTATATCGATAAAACTAAAATTATTCGAATATATTATCATATCGAAAATTAAATCACGAAGTGATATATATATATATATATATATATATATAATATATATATATATATATATATATATATATTATATATATATATATATATATATATATATATATATATATATATATATATATATATATATATTATATATATATATATATATATATATATATATATATATATATATATATATATATATATATATATATATATATATATATATATATATATATATATATATATATATATATATATATATATATATATATATATATATCCTCTCCCAGGAAGGGTTTTCACCCTGTCAGTGGAACCAGCATCTTTCCCCATCTGCTTGAAGAAGTTCTCCCAGAGCCCTCCAAAAGATCAAGTTCTTCGGCTCGCCGGTCCCCATGCCGGTCCATGAGTCCTATCCAGACTCTCAGGTTGTGTTTTCACCCTTTCAGTAGGACCAGCATCGTTCTCAAACCAACCTCCAAACACTCTCTCCCAGGGGTCTTCAAAAGATTGCGCTTCTCCGAGCAATGGTTCCCAATGCTGGTTCTGGAGTAGTTACAAGCCGTTGACAGAGAAATCACAAGGCCGGATGGCTAGTCCTGTCGTCCTTGCATTTAGTTCTCTTCACATGATCCTATCCTGTCATTGATTTTCAAACTCTTGTTTTTAAATTTCAAATTTTTAATTCTGGCAACTTCTGACATTAATTTCTTTTTGAACAAACAACTCTACCTACAATCTGATTACCTAGCCATGGGTTCCCACACTCAGCGCCATCTTAGTCAATTCCAAGTGGAAACGCGCAGACTTACCATCTTAAAGGTTGTTGGTTCAAGTCCTATAGCAATTATTACATTATTACTGTTTTCCTATATGGAATTAGTCTGTGAGAGTTATAGCGGACCTTAAAATTTGAGATTTTATATATATACTGCAAAAATATATATATATATATATATATATATATATATATATATATATAATATATATATATATATATATATATATATAATATATATTTTATTTTTTTCATAAACACAACCTTTCCCACAATTGTGGGGTGGTGTCTACCATAAGCCACAATCATTCCTAATATTCATAAACTTGTCACTCTTTTCCACTCACATCTATTCTCCGTCAACCGTACACCCTCATCCCAGCTCAACCCTCTGTCCCTCAATAACTCCTTGACCGCGCTCATCCAACCTCCTTTCGGTCTCCCCCTACCTCTCATACCAAACAATTCCGAAACGAACACCATTTTTGTCAATCTCTCTCTATTCATCCTACAAACATGTCCAAAACACCTCAGAATCCTCTGTTCAGCTCTCCCAACCAAACTCCCTCTCCAACTACGTATCTCCCTTATTATTTATTCTAACATTCCTGACTCTCTCCCTTCTACTTATACTACACACCCCTCTCAGATCCTTCATTTCGAAAACCTCAAACTTTTTCCTTTTCCTCGCATTCAACCTACAAACCTCGCTATCATACATTACTACCGGAACATAGCAACCCTCAAACAATTTCAAGGTCACCTCTCTGGACAGCCTTACCATGTTCCAAACATCCTTCAACCCCCCTAGCACTTTCTCCCCTTCTCTTATTCTATTTCCTACTTCATCGTCCTCGCTGCCATGTCCTACCAAAAAATTTACTCCCAGGTATTTAAATGAATTGACCCACTCCAATCTCTCCCTCCCTATATTAATCTCCAATTCACCACCTCTACCTATACCCCTCCCCCTCCCCTCCCCATTTTTCATCCATAATATTTTACTTTTGCCTGAATTCACTCAACACTCAAGCTCAAAGCTCAACTCGACACAACATTTTGCAA
Organism: Armadillidium nasatum; assembly: GCA_009176605.1. NCBI lineage: Eukaryota > Metazoa > Arthropoda > Malacostraca > Isopoda > Armadillidiidae > Armadillidium > Armadillidium nasatum. Next base: position 68,160 of record SEYY01009757.1, on the reverse strand, counting down.
ATTCCTCCACCAAAACCTTCAAATCCTCTTGTTACTCCGCCAAAAGGACAACATCATCTGCATACAATAACACATTCGCGTCTCATACTTCCTGTTGTTCTTTCATTCTCACCACTCTACCTTCTCTAACCATAAATCTCACCACTTTGTCAATAAATATGTTAAACATCCCCAGGAACAATACACATACCAGCCTCAACTCATTATTTACATAAAAAATTCAATTTCCATTCTATTTCCATGCCCTGCTATTCCTATTCACTGCCCTAATACCCTTCATATCCTTCCCGTCAATTTAATACTCACTCAGAACCTTCCACAGTTTACTCCTATCCACCCTATCATCATAAGCTTTTTCCAGATCCATTTAACACATATACAAATAATTCCCTTTTTCTCTACTTTTCTTTTCGATCATTCTTAAAGCGAAAACCTTATCCGTACACTCCTACCTTCCCTAAATTCATCTTGTTCCTCACCAATCAACCCATGCATCCCTATCCTTCCCATTAAAATTTCTACCATATATTTTCCCCACTACGCTCAGTAAACTAATCCCCATTATAACTCCCTACTCAAATTTATTACCCTTTCCTTTATATAAAGGAACCATACATTCATCGTGCCATTCTTGAGGCACCTTTCCCATATATATATATA
>SEYY01009757.1:40000-60000 GCA_009176605.1 Armadillidium nasatum | reverse complement strand
GCCTTGGATATGTCAAGCGCCACCACACAAGACTCCCCAAAGTCCCTAAAGGCAGAAGACCATAGATCAGTAGGATAGGAAATTATGTCACCAGTTGACCTCGAGCGTCGAAAGCCATACTGGTGATCAGAAAGAAGAGAATGAGACTCCAAATGATCCAGGAAATGAGAGTTGAGAAGAGTTTCAAAAATTTTAGATAGAACACAGGTGAGAGCTATAGGTCGATAGTTAGAAGGGTCAGAGCGACTACCTTTTTTCGGGATCGGTTGAACAAACGCACGCTTCCAGCATAGAGGAAAAGTATTAGTATTAAGGCATAGAGAGTAGAGCTGAACGAGGACAGGCGCTAACTCGGAAGCACACTCCCTCAGAACACGAGGGGGAATGCCATCCGGGCCACTGGCCTTCCTGACGTTCATAGATTTCAGGATCCCATGCACCTGATCATGAGTAATTACAGGCAGAGACATGGGACACCTGAGAGGAGAAGGAGTAGGAGGAGGATGGATGTCAGAATCGAGCAGGGTGGAATTAGATGAAAAAAGGAGGCCGAAGAGATTAGCCTTTTCAGAAGGAGTATTAGCAACAGAACCATCAGAGCGAATAAGAGGAGGAAAGGCAGATTTACAGAAGTTGTTAGAGATATTTTTGACAAGAGGCCAGAAATTTTTATCAGTAGGAGAGCCATGGAGGTCAGCGCACTTCCTTTTAATGAAAGTACGCTTAGTCCGTCGAAGAACATCCCTGCATATATATATATATATATATATATATATATATATATATATATATATATATATATATATATATATATATATATATATATATATATATATATATATATATATATACATGAAAAATACTTATTTTCTTGTTCATGCTATCCAAAAAATTAGTCAAATTTTAGATAACAAATTAGTTACTTTCAAAAATTTTATACATCCCTAAAATCCGCATTTAATAATTGCGGGTGCAGCTATTGCAAAATCTTGAACTACGGATGCGAATTAGGATATGGATGTCACATACATCAAACACACACACACACACACACACACACACACACACACACACACACACACACACAACATATATATATATATATATATATATATATATATATATATATATATATATATATATATATATATATATATATATATATATATATATATATATATATATATATATATATATTTTATAGAGAGAGAAGAGAGAGAGAGAGAGAGAGAGAGAGAGAGAGAGTGAAAGGTTCTTATTTTGGAAGCAAAGCAATGAAGCCAAATATAAAATTTCGCATTCTAAAAACATGCATGGGAGACTTAATGGCTTGCCAGATTTATATATATATATATATATATATATATATATATATATATATATATATATAATATATATATTATATATATATATATAATATATATAATTATTATTATTTTGTTTTTGCAGCATGTAACGAAATATAAAGATAGGTTTATGGTAATTCAAATTCAAACCAAAACAAAAGAAAAAGCAAAATAATTTAAGACTAAATAAATATTAAAACCGCTTTTTTGAGAGAAATGAAAACGTTTTGGCCATTTACTCTTTCTCTAACTATGTATATATGTATATATAGTAGTATAGGTAGCAAGTTCGGTGGGAGACGGTAACTCCAAAATAGAACACATCTTTTCTTCTCTTTCTCAGAAATCATCTTTTTAGGTGATTTCAATGTTCGCCACCACATCTCCCTAACCGTATCCCTGACCGCCTTGGAGCTGAACCCCACATAATTGATCTTTTAAAAACTTCTTATTCTTCTCCTTGCACTGTTAAACTCTTTCCTACTCTGCGTTCATCTGATCACCTTCTTATCTCTGTATGTTGTCTTGTCTCATCAAATCTTCCGCAAGAATGTGCCGTAAGCGAGGAGAAGATTCTGGCATTTCAGTGCCATTAACTGGTCCCACCTTTTACTTTTCTGATTTCAAATGGAATGTTGGCTCTCTCGGAGTCTGCTGAGCGCATAACCGAAATGATTCTCTCTGGTATGTAAGCGCACATTCTATATGTTTTCCCTTCTATTAAACAGGACAAACCTTGGTTTAACTCTACTTGTTCTCGTGCTATCCGACGCAGTGATGCTGCCTTCAGGAACTACCGTATGCAGAAACTCAAGCAACTTATATTTTATCCCGGAATCGTGCAAAATCTGTTTTCCATACCACCAAAAACTCATTTCTCCTTTTAAAATGCAATAATCTTTCTGGTCCTTCTTCTTCATGCTCTAACTTTGCTTCTTCCTATTTCCATCCAAATGTCCTGACGCTACAACTGTCATTTTGCCATCCTCTAAAGCTGAACTTTTCGCTCATACCTTTGCCTCTAATTCAACCAGAGACAATTCCGGAGTTGTTCCTACTCCTTCAATCCCCTTTTTTAGCTTTTTTAAGCCTAAAATGATATTTCTTCTAAAGACGTCATTTCTGCTCTCTCTGAGCTTATCACTAATAATGCGTAAATCCAAGCTTGCACCCGGAATTGGTAAACTCTTTCGTCTTTGTCTTTCTACTTCAACCTTCCAATTTTGCTGGAAGCATGCACTCATTTAGCTCGTGGCGAAGAAGGGGGACCACACTCTACCCCACCACTCTCCAATTTCTTTAACTTCCGTTATTTCTAGAGTTTTCGAATCTACTCTTAACAGGTAGATTTGGAAACATCTCAATTCTTTTAATCTTATCTCTGATCGCCAGTACGGTTTTCGTAAGAAACGCTCTTCTGGTGATCTTCTTTCCCTTCTCTTTGACTTGCTCCTCCGCTCTTTGAAATTTCGGTAAATCTTTTGCTGTCTCTCTGGACATACAGAAATCGTTCGATTAAGAATGACACAAAGCTTTGATTTCCAAACTTTCTTCTTTTGGAATCAATCCTTCTGTCTGTGGCCTTCTCTCTTTTTTTCCTTTCCAAATGTTCTATAACAGTTGTTGTAGATGGTCATTGTTCCTATTAAAATCAATAAATAGTGGTGCTCCTCAAGAATCTTTTTCTATCTCCAACACTTTTTCTACTTTTCTCTGTTACTTTTTCTCTTATCCACTCTTATACCGGTAACTTCACCCTTCATTACTCTTTTTAATTTGAAAGGCACCCCTTCCAACAGCAGTTAATAGACGCAAGGATGGGAGCCATAGAGCAACAGACCTTTGATCCATCTCGTATTTCAAATTGGGACACTGAAAATATGGTCGTTTTAAATATCTCTAAAATTCAATTCCTTCATCTCTCTACTCGACACAACCTTAAACACAACTATGATATCTTCTTCGAAACCATACAACTCAAACCTTCATCTCTTTTTAATATTCTCGGTGTTTCTTTCTCTCTTGATCTTTCTTAAAAAGATCACAATATTGCTCATTCTAAACAAGCTTCTAAGAGGTTAGATGTTCAAAGAAGCCTTCAGAATTTCTTCACTCAACCCCAGTTGATAGCTCTTTATTGGGTTGCTGTTAAAACCTGTATGAAGTACGCCTCATACATCTCGGGTGGTTCCATTCAGAGAACCCTCTTTGAAAAGCTGAAATCTTGGACTTTTCGCCTGATCAACTCTCCTGCTCTCAGTAATTCTCTCCAGTCTCTTTCTGCCTATCGAATTGTTGCGTCACCCTCTGGAAGCTGTAGCTATTACAATGAGCACTGCTTTTCTGACCTCCCCCTTCTCATACCTCCCCCATTGAGAAGGGCTCGTGCGATATGTCTATCTACACAGTCTCATCCTTTCACTGTTCAACTCTCTAACCCCAGATTTTACTGCTATGCTAAATTTTACATGTACTCCTCTGTTAAGGTCTGAAACACACTCTGCATCTATTTTTCCAACTTCCTACGACTTGTACATTTTCGAACGCCCTGTATCATGACATGTCGGCCTTTAAATGATCAGATTTTCTCCCTGAATCTGATGAAAAATTCAGTATGCCTCTGATCTTTTCCTACCATATATATATATATATATATATATATATATATATATATATATATATATATATATATATATATATATATATATATATATATATATATATATATATATATATATATATATATATATATATATATATATATATATATATATATATATATATATATATATATATATATATATATATATATATATATATATATATATATATATATATATATATATATATATATATATATATATATATATATATATATATATATATATATATATATATATATATATATATATATATATATATATATATATATATATATATATATATATATATATATATATATATATATATATATATATATATATATATATATATATATATATATATATATATATATATATATATATATATATATATATATATATATATATATATATATATATATATATATATATATATATATATATATATATATATATATATATATATATATATATATATATATATATATATATATATATATATATATATTCTTTTTACAGAACGCCACCGCTCACGGGCAGAGCCCTTTTCAAGGAGGGGGCACGCACACATGGAGAAGATTCATTCAAACATACACACCTAACGCACAGCCCTCAGGTGGGCGCAGACGGAAGCCTTGAAGAGTGGAAGATTAAATACAGGAGGAAAAATAGATGAAGGTAGAGAGTTCCACAGAATAGAGGTGGCTGGAAAGAAAGAGGTACCACAACGGGCTAGTCTGGGATTTCCTACGTCCACACAAAATTGGTGAGAAAGCAGGGCACCCCTTGTGCAACGAGGACGACGCAATAGTTGAGGAATGCGAGAGGCCAATTACCTCGAGCACCTGCCATTGTAGTACCTGTAGAAAAGAGATAGCGCGCCAACGTCACGTCGCAGAGACAGAGGGTCAAGAGAGTTTGAAAGTAGGGGACAGTTAATTAATCTTTTAGCTTTTGACTCAACTCTATCCAGAAGAGAGAGAGGAGCCGGAGCCCCCCCCCCAAATGTGAGAACAGTACTCCATACAAGGGCGAATAAGACCCTTATATATTTGGAGTAACTGTTCAGAAGGAAAAAATTCTCGCAATCTGAACAGAACTCCCAGCTTCTTAGAGGCCGCTTTAGCAACCATTGTGATATGTGGTTTCCAAGATAGTTTGTTGTTTATGTTTAGACCAAGAATGTTAATGTTATTTACAGGTGAGACGGGAGAGCCATCGAAAAGGATAGGAAAGTTAGGAGGTGTTTTTGAGAGGGAGATGTGAAGAAGTTGAGTTTTTTAAGAGTTGAATTTCACAAGGTTGCTATGACCCCACCGGGGTTAAAACCTGTATATATATATATGTAACGTCACTTAAATGTGAAGCGTGAAAACGATATTCTTTATTATATTATTTTTTTATTAGTAGTATGCTTTTAATTTGTATTTTGAATGTATAAGAAAAATGCATTCAAAATATAAATTGGTTTATTTTTAGAAATTATTTATATTTTTATAATATGCGATTATAATGTCAAAGTTGGTGAATTTTAAGAGTAGTCATACTTTAGACTTGGAATAAAACATAACTATCAACTTTGAGAGGAATAGTTAATCGTAAAACCCCTAGACAACATTAATAAGTATTTATTAAAAGAACCCGACGGATCTAGAAGAGGGATCATTGGAAGTTAGAAGAATTAACATCTGGTTGCAGGGACAAGTTTTTAATAGGTTAGTCTTTAGGACAACCGCCAACTGAGTCCAGTAACTACAGATAAAGCGATCAGTCTCAGGGACGATCAGTTAATTCATCGTCTAAACTTAATACTCCCTCTGTTCTTATAGTAGATCCGTAACAATTGGGTTGCCTGTCCGGAATATTTTCTTCAGATAGAAAAGAATTTATTTTATTTGATAGTGTCAAGATATTTCTAAGTTTTGGTTTTCTAGAAATAGGAAGACAATTTATTCTATAATATGGACGCTGAAATTCACAAATGGTGTAAAGAATTGGGTTTAAAAGGAAAAGAAGCTATTGAATTTATAAAGGAATCAAAGGAAAGAGCGGTTGCTGAAGCCGAAAGGGTTAGGATTGCCCAGAAAGAATCTGAAGAAAGATCAGCGGCTGAAGCTGAGAAAGTTAGAGCTGAAGCTGAGAAAGTTAGAGCTGAAGCTGAGAAAGTCAGAGAATTCGAACTGAAGAAAATCGAATTGCAATTACAATCCGGAATATTAAGTAGTACAAACACTTCAAATGAACCCAAAGTTAAAGCACCAAAATTGAACCCTTTTATTGATGGCAATGATAACATTGACAATTTCCTTGAACGATTCGAACGTGTTGCTCAAATTAATGAATGGAACCCACAGAGTTGGAGTACGTATTTAGGGACGTTACTTACAGGAAGGGCCCTTGAAGTATACACACGAATATCACGACAAGAAGCGGAAGATTATCCGAAATTGAAACAAGCTTTGCTAAACAGATTTAATTACACGGAAGATGGATATAAAAAATTATTCAAAGAAAGTAAACCTAAAATAGAAGAAAGTCCAGCCCAATATATTGAAAGAATTGGGGCTTATCTTGATAAATGGGTTGAATTGGCAAATGTTCAAAAGTCATATGAGGGATTGAGAGAACTTTGTATTGTCGAACAATTTACACATTCTTGCCCGAAAGAATTATCGGTATTTTTACGAGAGAGATCTGTTAAAAATTTACATAACTTAGCAAATGAAGCAGAAAGCTATTTACACGCCCATGGACGCAGTTTATCGGCAAAAAACAACGTAACGTTTGATTCGAGACGAAGTAATAATGAACAATATTCTTACCACAATAAGAGTAATAGAATGATCGCATGTTTTAATTGCCACCGCGACGGACACACCTCCCGCGAATGTAAATACAGGGATAGCAATAAAAAGGACAAGGATTATCAATATCCTAAGAAAGATTATAAACAAGAACCAAGATACAATCAAACGAGACATAATGCCAAAGAATATTTTCGAGCGGCAGCAGCGGAAACAGATACAAAATATGAACCGACAATAACGTCTAATACTACGGAAGTTGATGTATGTACAGCTAACGATAAACCGGAAACAAAATCCACAACTTGTATAAATATCGACAAAAACATCGAAAATGATAAACTCTATTTAGCTGATGGATCGTGGATCCACATTATGAAGACGGCAAGTAGCAGGATACAGACCAAAAACAATGAAAGAATGCCCGTGAGTAAAGGAGTAGTAAATAATAAATCAGTTTCCATACTTCGCGATTCAGGTTGCAGTGGTGTAGTAATAAAGAAAGAATTAGTTAACGAAAATCAATACACCGGAGATAAGATGCGAATGATACTTATTGATAATACAATTAAAATTGCACCAGTTGCTAAAATAATGATTGATTCCCCTTATTTTAAAGGAACGACCAATGCGATATGTTTGACTGATGCATTATATGATGTGATCATTGGAAATATACCGGGAGCAAAACCTCCGGGAGAACCAAATCTCGAATGGACTACAACAACAGCTGCAGGAAAAATAAAAGCTGTAAATCCCATCAGCGAAATAAAGGATAAAACGATAGATGATTCCCAAATAACAAGAGAACAATTAGAACATTTCCAAAGGGAAGACCCTACGCTTAATCAGATTAACCGAGCATATGAAGAGGGAAATATTAGATACATTAAACGAAAAGGAATATTATACAAAAGAGATACTTACGACGATATAGCTAGAGAGAAAATCGTAGTACCAAAAGCGCTCAGGAAAAAATTAATGGACATAGCGCACGATTCCCCTTTAGGAGGGCATCTAGGAATAAAAAAGACATATGAGAAAATTTGTACGAACTATTATTGGCCTAATATCCACGCCGATATCGTAAGATACTGTCATTCGTGCGATGTTTGCCAGAGAACTATCCCTAAAGGTAGAGTTACGAAAACTCCACTCACGCCGATACCAATGATAGATCAACCTTTCCGTCGTATAGCAGTTGATATTATCGGCCCTATTAAACCTCCCTCCGATGAAGGTCATCGATATATTTTGACTTTAGTCGATTATGCGACACGCTATCCCGAAGCCGTACCTCTTAAACAAATAACAACACAAGCTGTAGCCGAAGCGTTGGTAGATATATATTGCCGCCTAGGAATACCAGACGAAATTTTGACTGATTTAGGAACCCAATTTACTTCTAAATGCATGATGGAAGATATCTAATCTGTTGAAAATTAAACAATTAAATACAACTCCGTATCATCCCATGTGTAACGGCTTAGTAGAAAAGTTTAATGGAACTCTTAAGACTATGTTAAAACGTTTATGTCGTGAACAACCAAATAAATGGCATAAATTCTTAGGACCACTCTTATTTGCCTATCGAGAAGCACCACAAGAAAGCACAGGTTTCGCCCCTTTCGAACTGCTATACGGACGCACTATAAGAGGACCTCTACAAATAATGAAAGAACTATGGACGGGTGAAACCCACGAACCTGAAATAAGAAACAGCTATGAATATGTGTTTCTCTTACAAGAAAAATTGAGTGATACGATGAAAATTGTAAGAGAACAACTTCAAAAGGCACAAGTCAAATATAAACATCATTATGATAAAAGAGCAAAAAGGAGAGAATTTAAAGCTGGAGACTCCGTACTTATACTTTTACCCACAGAACATAATAAACTTCTAATGCAATGGAAAGGCCCTTTCCCAGTATTAGAAAAGAGGAATGCTAACAATTATAAAATTGCCACAAAAAAAGGGGAAAGAATATACCACGCAAATTTGTTAAAATTATATATAAATAGAGAAGAAGAAATAGAAAAAGAACCTGAGTGTGTATCTGTAGCGGTATTACATGATTTTGAAGATGATAATAATGAAGAAGAATTAGGACCACTTTATAAAGCTCCTATAGAGAATATAAATGATATAAAGATTGGCAATACAATAAGAATTGAAGAAAGGGAAGAGTTATTAAGAATACTGCAACTATATGAATATATATTTACGAACGTACCTGGAACGACTCATATCTCGACACATAAAATAAATTTATGTTCGAGTGAACCGGTTAAATCCAAACCTTATCCTGTACCCTACACTATGAGAGAGGAACTAAAAAAAGAAATATCTTCAATGATCGAAATGGGTATTATTAGGAAATCAGATTCTCCTTATGCATCTCCTATAGTAATAGTTAAGAAGAAAGACGGGACTAACCGGGTTTGTGCCGATTTTCGGAAATTAAATAAAATAACGGTCTTCGACCCTGAACCAATGAATACGACAAGAAGAATTATTTACTAAATTATGCCAAGATAAATATTTCTCGAAAATTGATTTAAGCAAAGGATACTGGCAAATCCCAATGGATCAAAAAGATATTCCGAAAACGGCATTTGTAATACCCGAAGGACATTATGAATTTTTGAAGATGCCATTCGGACTCGTAAATTCGGGAGCGACGTTAGTTAGAACCTTGAGACGAATATTAGATGGGATGAAGAATACGGATAGTTTTATTGATGATTTAATTATTCATACGGAAAGTTGGGACGAACATATAAAAGAATTATCCGAGTTGTTAAGGAGGCTGTCATCAGCAGGATTTACTATACGCCCTTCGAAATGCATGTTCGCAATGGAAGATATTGAATTTGTAGGACATAGTATAAAAAGAGGAATGAAAGGATTATTAGAAGATAATGTAAAAAAAATTCAAGAAACGTCTAGACCAACAACGAAAAAGGGAATAAGAGCCTTTCTCGGATTAACCGGATACTATCGAGAATTTGTACCCAACTATGCTGCAATAGCAATATCTTTAACTGAATTAACAAAGAAAGGGCAACCGAACAAAATTCTATGGACGGAAGCACATGAGAAAGCGTTTAAAAGGTTGAAAGAAATACTATCATCGTCACCTGTGCTGAAGATGCCAGATATTAATAAGACATTTATCCTCCAAACAGATGCTAGCGATACGACATTGGGAGCCATATTAACTCAAGAGTATGATGATAAATTATTCCCAGTAGCATATGCTAGTAAGAAGTTAAAAGACAACGAAAAGAAATACTCAACTATGGAAAAGGAAGGGTTAGCTATAATTTTTGGAATTAAGAAATTTGAAAATTATTTATACGGGAAAGAGTTCATCTTACAAACAGACCACCGTTCGCTAACATATATGGAAAGGGCAAAATTTGAAAATCCCAGGATTATGAGATGGGCGATAATTTTACAAAGATATAAATTTAAGGTTGAGTCAATCAGTGGTAAAAATAATTTGGGTGCAGATTGTTTAAGCAGACTCTAAATTAAGTGACGTTGTTAAAGACGTAAACAATGGTTTTCGTTCTTAGTGGGGACGTATGTAACGTCACTTAAATGTGAAGCGTGAAAACGATATTCTTTATTATATTATTTTTTTTATTAGTAGTACGCTTTTAATTTGTATTTTGAATGTATAAGAAAAATGCATTCAAAATATAAATAGGTTTATTTTTAGAAATTATTTATATTTTTATAATATGTGATTATAATGTCAAAGTTGGTGAATTTTAAGAATAGTCATACTTTAGACTTGGAATAAAACATAACTATCAACTTTGAGAGGAATAGTTAATCGTAAAACCCCTAGACAACATTAAAGTATTTATTAAAAGAACCCGACGGATCTAGAAGAGGGATCATTGGAAGTTAGAAGAATTAACATCTGGTTGCAGGGACAAGTTTTTAATAGGTTAGTCTTTAGGGACAACCGCCAACTGAGTCCAGTAACTACAGATAAAGCGATCAGTCTCAGGGACGATCAGTTAATTCATCCTTTAAACTTAATACTCCCTCTGTCTATAAAGTAGATCCGTAACAATATATATATATATATATATATATATATATATATATATATATATATATATATATATATATATATATATATATACTATATATATATATATATATATATATATATATATATATATATATATATATATATATATATATATATACTCTTTCCTCCTCTGGGACTCCTCCGACCATATTTTTATCTCTGTATCATCTTCTATCTCTTCTAGTCTTCCCCAGGAAAGGCACCATTCTATTGAAAGAAACGTTTTTGGGATTTCGGTGCCGCATGCTGGTCGGGCTTACGGTCGTACATTTTTGATTTCTCGTGGAATGATTATTGCTTCAATGGGAAGGGTCCCTCGAACGCATTACCGAAGTGATTCTCTCTGGCTTGATGGAGGAGTACATTTCATTTTCTTTCCCTTCTATCAAACCTAACAAACATTGGTTTAACTCTGCTTGTTCTCTCGCTCTCCTCTGCAGTGATGCTGCCTTCAAGAATTACCGTCGTCCTCAAAGTAAAGAAACTCACGCAACTTATATTTCATCCCGGAATTGTGCAATATCTGTCTTTCGTAACTCTAAAAACTCTTTTCTCCGTAGAAAATGCAATAATATTTGTGGTTCCTCTTCCTCTCGCTCTTTCTGGCATTTTTTCGAAAATGACAACTCTAAACTCGCTTCTTCCTCTTTTTCTCCTTTAGCATCTTCCGAAGCACAACTGCTATTTTATCTTCTTCTAAAGCTAAAAACTTCGCTCAAACTTTTTGCTTCTAATTCAAATTTAGACGATTCCGGAGCTATTCCTCCTCCTTCAATTCCCTCCAGCTTGGTTGTACCTAAAATTATATTTTCTTCTAAAGAGGTATTTCTGCTCTCTCTTCGACGTTAATACTAAGAAGGCGTATGGTCACGATGGTATTACTCCTGTGGTTCTCAAAATTTGTGCTTCTCAGCTTACACCCTGTTTTGGTAAATTATTTCGACCATATCTCTATTTCAACTTTCCGTTCTTCCAGGAAACGTGCGCTCTTTCAGCCTGTACCGAAAAAGGGGGATCTCTCTTAACCCTCCAACTACCGTCCCATTTCTCTGACCTCCGTTCTCTCTAAAGTTTTCGAATCCATCCTTAACGGGAAGATAAAGAACATCTCAATTATTCTAATCTTTTCTCTGATCACCAGTATGGCTTTCGAAAGAAACGTTCTACTGGTGATCTTCTTTCCTTTCTTTCTGACTCTTAGTCCTCCGCTCTTCGGCATTTCAGTAAATATTTTGCTGTCGTGCTGGACATATCGAAAGCTTTCGAAAGAGTCTGGCACAAAGCTTTGATTTCTAAACTTCCCTATACAGATATTTATCCTTCTCTTTGTGATCTTCTGTCTAATTTCCTTTCCGGTCGTTCTATAGTAGATGTTGTAGACGGCCACGGATCTTCATTTAAATTGTGGTGATCTTCAGGGTTCTGTCCTATTCGAACAATTTTTCTACTTTTCATTAATGACCTTCTTTCTATTACCTCATCTCCTATCAACTCCTATGGTGATGACCTCACACTTCATCTCGTTTTAGTTTGAAAGACGTTCCTCCCAAGTGCAGTTAATAGATGCAAGGAGGGTAGTCTTGAAGCAACTAACCTCTGATCTTTCTCGTATTTAAAATTGGGTCAGAGAAAACATGGTTGCTTTCAAAGCCTCAAAATCACAGTTTTCCATCTCTCCACAATCTTACGAACAACTAAGATATCTTCTTATAAAAAAAAGAACTCAAACTTTCATCTCTTCTTAATATTCTCGGTGTATCTTTTTCTCGTGATCTTTCTTGGAAAGATCACATTACTTCTCTTTCTAAACCTGCTTTAAGGATGTTAGGTGTTCTGAGGCGTCTTCAGAATTACTTCACGTCACCCCAGTTGCTTAATCTCTATTAATATGTTGTTTTCTTCTGTTTGGAGTATGTTTCACTCATCTGGGGTGGTTCCACTCATACAGCTCTTCTTGAGAAGGTGGAGTCTATGGTTTTTCATCTTATCAACTCTCCTGCTCTTACTAACTCTCTCCAATCTCTTTCTGCCCGTCGAATTGTTGCATCACTTTCTCTTTACTATCGTTATTAAAACGAACATTGCTCTTTTGAACTCTCTCGTCGCATACTCCTTAGATTACTCCTTTCTCTGTCAAACTCTCAGATCCCAGACTTAAACACAGACTTAACCAGACTTAATTCTGGAACACACGCTCTTTATCTGTTTCCCAACTTCCTTTGACTTCCATCCTTTAAAGCCTCCAGTACCTGAACATGTAGGCCTCCATAGTCTAAGATAGTTTTTTTCAGCGCAGTTGGAATTTTTTAGGCCTCCGGTCTCTGCCCACATGACGATTTATTTATATATATATATAGAATGGGGTTGGCACAACTCCACTCCCCCCTCCTGTTAATAAAGAAAATTTGTTGATTGGCATTCCGTTTCAGAGTTATTTTATGTATGGCAGATCTTTATGTAAATTTTATCTATTGTTTTAATAAACCTTAATGAGATAGTACTATTGTTACTACATAATTAATTAAGGAATCTCAAAGAATAGTTTAATGGTGCTTAATGATAATGCCATATGAGTATAGCTTTTAAACTAGCCAATGAGGAAAGAGAATGGCCCATGACGTCACAAAGGCTTGAATACAACGACTTTAAAATAAGAGTTTAGTTAGTTGGGAGGACGTGAGAGCCGAGTAGAGGATCGCTCCTTGTAAACCTCAGGCAAGTCCAACAAACAACTAATTAATTCCCGAAATTATTAATCAAAGCTAATAAACAAACAAAATCTTAAGTGCGCAATCCTGGTTTTAAATATATCTTGTGATTTTATTAGATTGTACCCATATTTTGTGTGAGGCATTGATGCTTCTTAATTTTCATCTCATTTCAATTCTTGTCATTTTAATAAAGTTATTAAGGATTAATTGGTTTGGTATTAATTACCTAACTAATTAGAGCATATATATATATATATATATATATATATATATATATATATATATATATATTATATATATATATATATATATATATATATATATATATAATATATATATATATTATTAGACATTTACAAGTTTACATCTTGAAATCTTGAAATCAGACCAATCACATTATAGATTGGTCTTAGAAGATAGGATTGAGTTTACAATAATATCAAAATGCTATTTTAATCATTTCTGAATTTCTGAATTGGGCGTCACAAAGATAGTTTAACGTATCTCTCAAACTGAAGACGAAATTTTCCTCTTTAATTAATAAAATATGAAAGCTAAATATTTCTCTCATACTTGAAAACCAAATTGTGATATAAAAGGTTATACAATAAATTCATCATAATTCGAAACCGATATGCCGGAATGCTATTTTTCATAGCAAGTGTTATTAATTTCAAATCAATTTGGGATCATATATATATATATATATATATATATATATATATATATATATATATATATATATATATATATATATATATATATATATATATATATATATATATATTATATATATTTATCTCACCTCTGGTGGGCAAAGAACACTGGCCAACCAAAATTTCCACCAGAGTCACGGGGAAACAACGAAACCTGGTTAAATTAAAGGCCTACGTGATCTGATACACGACGTTTGAAGGTGTGCAAGTCATAGGAAGTTGGAAAAATAAATAAAGGGAGTGTGTTACAGACTTTACCAGTAGAGCACATGTAAGATTATGCATAGCGGTTAAGTCTGGGGTCAGAGAGTTGGACAGAGAAAGGATGAGACTGTGTAGGAAGATGAGTCTCACTAGCACTTCTCAATGGAAGAGGTATGCGACGAGAGAGTTCAGAAGGGCAGTGTCCATTGTAATAGCGATAGTAGAGAGAAAGTGACGTAACAATTCGACGGGCAGAAAGAGACTGGAGAGAATTAGTGAGAGCAGGAGAGTTGATAAAACGAAAAGTCCTAGACAACTTTCTAAAGGATAGCTGTATGAGGGGAACCACCCCAGATGTGTAAAGCATACTCCATACAGGGGCGAACAACACCCCTATACCGAACTATGGTAGTGAAGAAATACTGAAGGCGCCTCAGAACACGTAACCTCTTAGAAGCTTGTTTAGAAAGAGATGTAATTTGATCTTTCCAAGAAAGATCACGAGAAAAAGAACCACCAAGGATAACCACCAAGGTTATTGAAAATAACCATGTTCTCTCTGCCCTGATTTGAAATGCGAGATAGATCAGAGGTCAGCTGCTCCAAGACTACATTCCTTGAGCCTGTTAACTGTTGTTGGGAGGCGCCTCATTCAAATTGAAACGAGTAATGAAGGGTGGAGTCATCGGTATTCGACTAGATAGAAGATGAAGTAACAGAGAGAAGGTCATTAATGAAAAGCAGAAAAGTGTTGGGGATAGGAGAGATCCTTGAGGAATACCAATATTAATATGTTTAAAGGAAGAACGATGGCCGTCTACACCAGCTGCTATAGAACGACCGGAAAGGAAATCAGAGAGAAGGTCACAGAGAGAATTATAGATTCCGAAAGAGGGGAGTTTGGAAATCAAAGCTTTTTTTTTCTTTTTTTTTTTTTTTTTTTTTACAAATCGCTACCACTCTCGGGCAGAGCCCTTTTTAAGGAGGGGACACACACACAGAACCTCAATCAAACATACACCTAAGGCATATCCCTCAGGTGGGCACAGAAGTGTGGAAGATTAAATGCAGGAAGGAAAATAGATGATGGTATAGTGTTTCACAGAACAGAGGTGGCTGGAAAGAAGAAGGCACCACAACGAGCTAGCCTGGGGTTTACCACATCTATACAAAATTGGTTTCAAAAGCAGGACACCCCTTGTGCAACGGTGGAAGAATGCAAGAGGCCAATTCCCTAGAGCACCTGTCATTGCAGTACCTATAGAAAAGAGAGAGTGCGCCAACGTCACGTCTCAGAGAGTTTCTTACGAAAGCCATACTGGCGATCAGAGATAAGATTAGGAGAACTGAGATGTTTCCAAATCTAACTGTTAAGGATAGATTCGAAAACTTTAGAAAGAACAAAGGTTAAAGAAATGGGACGGTAGGTAGAGGGTTGAGGTGCAGGCTGAATGAGCTCAAAGTTTCCAGCAAGAAAGTAAAGTTGAAGTAGAAAGATAAAGACGAAATAGCTTACCAAAGCAGGGTGCAAGATCAGAAGCACAAGTTTTGAGAACCACAGGAGGGATATCATCACGACTGTACGCCTTCTTATTGTTAAGCTCAGTGAGAGCAGAAATTACGTCTTTAGAAGAAATTATAATTTTTGGCACAAATGAGGCATAAATCGTCTAAGGTTAAATTAGAAGCAAAAGTTTGAGGGAAGAGTTCATTTTTTGTACTGTCAAAAGATACTAAAGGAGGGAAAGAGGAAGAGTTAGAGAAAAGTTAGAGTTAACATTTTTTGCAAAATGCCAGAAAGGCCGACAGGAAGAGGAACCAGATAGATTATTGCATTTTCTCCTGAGAAAAGAGTTTTTGGTATCTCGAAGAATAGTTTTTGCACGATTCCGGGATGAAATATTAGTGGCATGAGTTTCTGGAGTTTGAAGACGAAGTTAGTCCTTGAAGGCAGCATCCATGCGACGGATAACACGAGAACAAGCAGACTTAAATCAAGGTTTGTTAGGTTTAGTAGAAGTTAAAGAATATGGAATGTACGCCTCCATGCCAGAGATAATCGCCTCGGCTATGAGCTCTGCACACTTGGAGGGATCCCTCCCACGGAAACAATAATCATTCCATGAAAAATCAGAAAAGTGCAACCGAAAGTCAGACAGTTAGTAGCACCGACATGTCAGAAACGTCTCCTCGCAGAAGGTGGGGGCCGTTCTTGCGGAAGACTTGAAGAAACAGGACAAGATACAGAGATAAGAAGGTGATCAGATGAACACTGAGAAGGAAAGAATTTAACAGTGTAAAGAGAATTTACGAAAAGTTCAAGCATGTTGGGTTCATCACCAAGACGGTCAGGGATACGGGTAGGGAGTTGCACCAACTGTTCAAGGTTGTTCTGGATAGAAAATTGGTGGGTAAGTTCACCAGCTGGATCATGAGAACTAGACAAAAGCCATTGGCGGTGGTGAAAATTGAAATCACATTATATGATGATTTCGGAAAAAGTAGAAGAAGAAAGAATGTGTTTTATTTTGGAGTTAAGATAGTCGAAGAATTTTGGATAGTCAGTAGAGTTAGGAGATAAGAAGACAGAACAGAAAAATTTAGTTGTAGAGTTGCAAGGAGGTTTTTTACTATATATATATATATAATATATATATATATATATATATATATATATATATATATATATATATATATATATATATATATATATATATATATATATATATATATATATATATATATATTAAAAAGAACACTATAACAATATAAAGAATTTCTTTCATAAACAAAAAAATTTTTAAACCAATAGATGAAAAAAATTCAGGTGTGTATCGTATCCCTTGTAGGGATTGTGAAAGTGTTTACATTGGAGAAACATCAGATTTCGTAAGAAGAAAATACCAGCACAATTATGCACTTCGTATTGGAGATGTGAACTCTGCCTTGCATAAACATCGAGTTCTTAAGAATCACAGAATTGGAATGGATGATATGAAATTATTGATGAACGAAGACAATGTTAATAAAAGACAATTTATTGAATCCTTTTTTATTAATTAAATAAAAAAAAAAAAAAAAAAAAAAAAAAAATTTAATAAATAATAATAATAATTTTTTACTTGATGATTTTACTAATAATATCGTTAAAAAGTTTTCAAAATTTTCAATTTTTATTAAGAATCTTATCAACTTCATTTAATTAACCAACTAACTTTTGGGATTTTTATACCCACCTTTTTAATTTTTTAGTATTAAACTTGAGCCTGAAAGAGGAAGGACGGTTGTTCCTTCGAAAGCCTCGCTCTTTTTTAAAAATTTGTGTTTTAATTTTCCTGTGGGGTTTTAATTGTATATATATATATATATATATATATATATATATATATATATATATATATATATATATATATATATATATATATATATATATATATATATATATATATATATATATATATATCTATATTATTTATTTTTCTTTATGTATATATTTTGTTTTTAATTTTTTACAAATAAAAATAGGTACTCAAACATTTTTATTTTTATTTTTTTCAGAAAAAAACTCGAATTTTTTATCGAGGCAATTTTCATTTATAAAATTTAAAACTGGATGTTGATTGACCCTTGTCAGTTTATTAAATATTCCAAATATTGCGTACATTTTTTTTCATTCTACTAGAAAAATTTTACAGAAACATTTGCTTTACTCTTTATTGATATATATATATATATATATATATATATATATATATATATATATATATATATATATATATATATATATATATATATATATATATATATATATATATATAAATATATATATATCTAAAAATATAATATCGCCACCGCTCATGGGCGAATATCTATTCAAGGAAGGGGTGATAGATTAATAAGGGAATAAGAAAAAGTCAACAAATCCCACCTAACGAAAATTTCGAATGTGAGCACAAACATGAGCTTTAAAGAAATTGAGATCAAATTCGTCAGGAAACAGAAAATGGGGGAGAATTCAATAAAACAGAACAGGCAGTAAAGAAGGAATACTAAAAACGGATTAGCCTGGAGTTACCTATGTCCACGCAAATTGTGTATAGACAATGCACCTCTTGTGCTACGAGGACGTCGTAAAGGTGAAAGTATACGAGTGGACAATTCCTTCGAGCATTTTCCGCTGTATTACCAATGGAAGAAAGAAAAGGCACCAACGTAACATCGCAAAGATAAAAGGTGAAGTGAATTAAAAAGAACGGAACATTTTATAAGTTTTATATCCTTTGACTCAAACCTTTTCAAAAGACGGGTGAAACCTGAGCCACCCAAGATATGAGAGCAGTACTCCACATTGGGCGTATGAGGTCCTTGTATAATTGGAGTAACTGCGAAGTAAAACATTTTCACAGTGTTAACAGAACTCTCAACTTCTTTGGGGCCGCCCTAGAAACCATTGTGATGTGAGGTTTCCAAGACATTCTTTTGTTTATTCGAAGGACAAGGATGTTTATATTGTCAACGGAAAGACGGGAGAACCACCGAAAGAAACAGAAAAGTTATGAGATGTCCTTGGAAGGGAGATTCCATAAAGTTGAGTTTTTAAAAAGTTTAATTTCACAAGGTTGAGACTACCTCACTGCAAAATTCTATCAAGATATGCAAGAGTGGAATCGGAAAGATAAAGATGAAGACGAGGGGCAAATCTAAATGCAAAGAAAGGAGCAGATTTGAAAAGAGTAGAAGAATGAAGGGTTGAGTCATTGACATGTGAATGTATAGGGTTAGATGAACAGCTGAGAAGATCACTAATGAAAAGTAGTAATAAAGTAGGAAAAAGACAGAACCCTGAGGAACAATACTGTTGACAAAAAATGAAAAAGACGTCTCTCCATCAACAACAGCAGAAATAAAGCTTGACATTAATTAGTAAAGAAAGAGAAGGAGGAAACCCAAAGGAAGGGTCTTGGAAAGCATTGACGCATGCCACACCCGGTCAAATGACTTAGATATGTCAAGCGCCAACGCATAAGTCTCCCCATGGTCCCTAAAGGCAGAAGACCATAAATCTGTGAGATAGGAAAGTATATCACCATTAAACCTCGAACGCCGTAAGTCATACTGATGATCAGAAAGAAGGGAATAAGTTTCCAGATGATTTAAAAAGTGAGAGTTGAGAACGGTTTCAAAGATCTTAGACAGAATACAAGTGAAAGCTATAAGGCGATAGTTTGAAGGATCTGAGCTGCTACCTTTTTTCGGAATAGGCTGGACTAATGCGCGCTTCCAACATTGAGAGCAAAGAGAGAAAAGTTGAAAGAGAGACGGAGCCAGCTCAGAAGCACACTCTCACAAAACTCATGAAGGAATGTCATCCACGCACCTGATCAAATGAAATCACAGGTAAAGGCATGGGACATCTGAGAAGAGAAGAAGGAGGAAGATTGCCGGGGTCGTCCAGTTTTTAATTA
>SEYY01009757.1:20000-35000 GCA_009176605.1 Armadillidium nasatum | reverse complement strand
AATGAGTAGAAGAATGTAGAGTTGAATCATCAGCATAAGAGTGAACAGAGTTAGAAGTGCAGTGGAGAAGATCGTTAATGAAAAGTAAGAATAAAGGTTGGAGATAAAACAGAACCCTGAGGAACACCACAGTTGACAGAAAAGGAGGAAGAGGTCGCTCCATCTACAACTGCCGAAATGGAACGATCTGAGAGAAAACTAGACAAGAGTAAGCAAAGAGAAAGGAGGAAACCCAAAGGAAGGGAGCTTGGAGAGCAGCGACGCATGCCATACCCGGTCGAAAGCCTTGAATATGTCAAGCGCCACCACACAAGACTCCCCGTAGAAGACCATAGATCAGAATATAGGAAAGTATGTCACCAGTTGACCTCGAGCGTCGAAAGCCATACTGGTGATCAGAGAGAAGAGAATGAGACTCCAAATGATCCAGGAAATGAGAGTTGAGAGAGTTTCAAAAATTTTAGACAGAACACAAGTGAGAGCTATAGGTCGATAGTTAGAAGGGTCAGAGCGGCTACCTTTTTTCGGGATCAGCTGAACAAATGCACGCTTCCAGCAATGAGGAAAAGTATTAGTATTAAGGCATAGAGAGTAGAGCTGAACGAGGACAGGCGCTAACTCGGAAGCACACTCCCTCAGAACACTAGGGGGAATGCCATCCGGGCCACTGGCCTTCCTGACGTTCATAGATTTTAGGATCCCATGCACCTTATCATGAGTAATTACAGTCGGGAACATGGGACACCTGAGAGGAGAAGGAGTATGAGGAGGGATGCCAGATCGAGCAGGATGGATATATATATATATATATATATATATATATATATATTATATATATATATATATATATATATATATATATATATATATATATATATATATATATATATATATATATATATATATATATATAATATATATATATATATTATATATATATATGGTAAAAGGAAATTTATTTTTATGACAAAAATCAAAAAAATTGAAGAAAAAAATGTTATTGTAAAAAAAAAAAGAAAAATTACCCCAAAACAAAAAAAATAAAAATAAAAAAAAATAAAAAATTTACGTAAAAATATGCTAAAAAAATTTTTATGAATTTTTTTCAAATATTGCAATTATTAAAAAGTGTGAGCCAGGTCTCTGAAATAAAAGATTAAATATAAAAATAATAAGTATGGAAAGGGAAAATTTTTTAGAAATTGTGAAAAATTTTAAATAATATTAATAACAAAAACCGATTATAAAAACAATTTTTTGAACTAATCTAAAGTCTGGGTTTTGAAAAGCCACCAAACAATATAATATTTATTGAAGAAGGAAGGGTTTAAGGAATTAATACTGGATATAGTGTCAAAGAATGAGACTTGACTGGGGGAATGTACAGTTGGCTTGTATGGCTCAGCTATATTATAAACAGCAGTAACTGGTAAGGGCATTGCAATGAGTGTCAAATGAAATTAATTGATTAGCTGGATATAAGTGTTAAATGATGAGAGCCTTTCACAATGGAATCGGTGAAGTTGTAGCACAATAAATAAAAAGCTAGTTGATAACTTCCAATAAAAGAGATACAGAGTTGTCTTCCATAAGCTGGCATAATGTAGGCAGTAACCCGCATCTTTTTTTATAATAAACTTCAAAAGTGCGTATTCGGATAGTACGGTTACAATGTAAATCCATTTGGAAGAAAGAGAAGGATGAATCTGGAGGCTTAAATATAAAGGGACAAAACTCTTGCCTCCTTACCATTTATAGATGACGTGGACATGTAAATGCAAATAAACCAATGAAAATGTTATATTTTAATTCCCAATGTTTTGCATTAAAACTACATATAAAGTTATTTACAGAGATACATATATATATATATATATATATATATATATATATATATATATATATATATATATATATATATATATATATATATATATATATATATATATATATATATATATATATATATATATATATATATATATATATATATATATATATATATATATATATATATATATATATATATATATATATATATATATATATATATATATATATATATATATATATATATATATATATATATATATATATATATATATATATATATATATATATATATATATATATATATATATATATATATATATATATATATATATATATATATATATATATATATATATATATATATATATATATATATATATATATATATATATATATATATATATATATATATATATATATATATATATATATATATATATATATATATATATATATATATATATATATATATATATATATATATATATATATATATATATATATATATATATATATATATATATATATATATATATATATATATATATATATATATATATATATATATATATATATATATATATATATATATATATATATATATATATATATATATATATATATATATATATATATATATATATATATATATAATATATTTATATATATATATATATATATATATATATATATATATATATATATATATATATATATATATATATATATATATATATATATATATATATATATATATATATATATATATATATATATATATATATATATATATATATATATATATATATATATCAGAATATGTGCAAACGTCAATGAAAGCTTGTATTTTGTTTAACGAAAAGTATCACAATCATAATTAATTGTAAACAAATCAACAACAAAATGATTCATTCACATTAAATTTAAATGAAAAAAAATTGCTCAATTAATACGAAAGTTTTTTCCAACAATAATTCAATTAAGTATTTAATTGCTTCAATCTTTGCAAAAAGTTTATTTGCATTAATTTGGAAACGAACTTTAAACTCGGAGCTTTGAGAGCAAATATTTCATTATAACAGAAATTTAAATTTTTAGTAGCTGTAAATGATATATATTTTTTTCTATTATATATATATATATATATATATATATATATATATATATATATATATATATATATATATATATATATATATATATATATATATATATATATATATATATATATATATATATATATATATATATATATATATATATATATATATATATATATATATATATATATATATATATATATATATATATATATATATATATATATATATATATATATATATATATATATATATATATATATATATATATATATATATATATATATATATATATATATATATATATATATATATATATATATATATATATATATATATATATATATATATATATATATATATATATATATATATATATATATATATATATATATATATATATATATATATATAGTAGGCCACTCACGATCGGCAGCAGAGCAACTTGGCAAAGCCAGGATCTTACGTGGGGTGAAATATTGCAATGTCGCAGTGTTGCAAAGTCAGGATCTTTCATGGGGATCACTGTTGAAAATGTTGCACATGCTGCAAAGCAATATTACAAATTGCGAAAAAAAAAATTTCACCCTCTTTCCTGAGCCTGTTTATATAAATAAAAAAAATAAATATATAAATAAAAAAAGGTGCTTAGCCACACTCTTTTCAGAAGGTGTTTTTAAATGACAATTTTGAAGAGGGTTAGCCCTATTCCATACACATTACAAATCCTATTCGAAGGAACGGACCCCTCTAAAGAAACCTCTAGAAAGAATGACGTAGCTACGGCTCTTTCCTGGAGATATCCTTTAATATTCTTCTTTCGGTTATTTTGGGTGACAGAGCCATCATATGATTTGGGTGGTTTTAGCCCTAAAATTGAGGGTCTTGAGGGACGGAGATCTAATCGATCTTTTCCAGAAAAAGTTCCTCCCGGTGGTGTCGGAGACACCATTCCAACTGCAGCAGCTTTCTAAAGGGAAAGAGTCCCTTTTTTCAAATACCGGAGTCCTAAAACCTTCTTCAGCTTTTTCTATACAATCCTACATCTTCACCATCCCCATATAATAATCCTCATTTTTACCATATCCATATGATTTATTTCAATTGATTTGTCCATCATGCGATCACTGAGACCTGATATGATACAACGTCATCAGCACTACTATGAATCCAATGGAGTCAGATTCATAATCACATGATGATGATTCAGAATCAGAATGCTTACGGATCTAGAGCCAAACAACAGATCATTCATTTGGTTTTCAGAGGTGCCTTTTCACCTCTGTGTGTGTGTGATAGCATGTGCATGAAGGATCTGTTGTTTGGCTCTAGATCCGTAAGCATTAACACTAACTACACTGTTGTTCCATTAATTGTCAGCACCAATCTGATTTGGATTTCATATGCTTATTAACTGTAATTTAACATATCTTCGTCCAAATTCATACTACCAACTACTTATCCAGTTTACATAATTTTGTTGTAATTTCTACAATCTCGCCTCCATAGTAACTATGTAATAGTTGTTCCTTTTTGTCGTGTTTTAATTTATGGTGTATTGATTTATTTAGTTTATTTATTTATTTAATTTGTATTGTTAATTTTAATACAGTTTATATCATTAATGTAATTAATTGTTCTTTCTTTTTCACAGCTATATACTCTTGATAATGATTTCAGTCAAATCGAAACGTAGAGAATAAAGTTATTAAAAATTGTTTATAGTTATTAAATATTGATCAATAATACGTCTAACTCCACCTTAACTTGATGCCATACTTATTTTTCGTCATATATTTGTTATATATATATATATATATATATATATATATATATATATATATATATATATATATATATATATATATATATATATATATATATATATATATATATATATATATATATATATATATATATAATCAGGCACGTGGCGTCAATAATTACTCAGGGTGAGCATTCACCTTTATGTAGTAAAATGTCCTCAAAAGTTGTGTCGGTATATAATGTAATTTCAATTTGAATTTTCACTGTTTATTCAGAAAAAAGTACATTAAAACAATTTTACAAATTATAGTAGGTCCTATACTGCTGAATAAAATTTTAATCATTTCTTAGCTGTTCAGTTCTGAAATGGGATTTCTAAGGGTATACAAATTGGCTTTCATAGAGGCCCAAATTTTAATACAAGTATGATGTATATAATATAACAAACAATGATAATAATAAACAACAATAATAATAATAATAATAATAATAATAATAATAATAATAATAATAATAATAATAACAAACAATGATAATATAATAATAATAATAATAATAATAATAATAATAATAATAATAATAATAATAATAATACTAATACTAATACTAATAATAATACAAATAATAATAATAATAATAATAATAATAATAATAATAATAATAATAATAATAATAATAATAATAATACATAAAGTATTGCAATAATAATAATGATTATAACAAAACTAATAATAATAAGAAATATCAAGACATCATGAGGATTTTGGGAAATATTGGTAATCTTTGATCTGTAATCTTTATTCATTTCTCGGTAACAAAACATAAATAAACAATTTATCGTATACTTAATAAATATTGAAACAAAGCTAAAAAGGACGCCTGGGGAACGAATTCGTGGTCCGAGTCTAATAATAATAATAATAGTAATAATAATAATAATAATAATAATAATAATAATAATAATAATAATAATAATAATAATAATAATGAGAACAAGAATGATAACAATAGTATTATAGAAGATAATAATAGTAACAATAATAACAATAGTAATAAAAATAATAGTAACAGGAACAGGATTTTAGTATTTATTCTACAACTAATTAGAGTAACAGTAATATAAATAAAAATATTTATTTAAAAGAATATGGCTAGTAATGAAAACGATAATAATGATAGTAATAATAAAATCAATTATAAATAATAATAATAATAATAATAATAATAATAATAATAATAATAATAATAATAATAATAATAATAATAATAATAATAATAATAATAATAATAATAATAATAATAATAATAATAATAATAATAAAAATAATAATAATAATAATAATAATAAACTTAATTTAAATTTTTTAATTTCTATATTTTATTAAAAAAAGTACAATTTCAATTGTACAATGTTTCAGTAGGTCCTATATTACAAAATACGATATTAATAATTTGCTAGCTGTAAATTTCTCCAAAAGGGTTTCTTAACGGAATCCCCTTTTTTCTCATTGAATCCCAAAGGTTAGTCCATAAATAGTTCAAATATGATGCCTATAATATCACAAACAATAATAATAATACCAAGAATAATACATAAAATATGAAAGAATAGTAACAATAATAAGAATATTAATGATAAAAAAAATAATTACTGATACGAAGAAAATTTAAACCATATTAATGAAAAAAGTAACAGAAAGTGTTGGGGATAGGACAGATCCTTGAGGAACACCACTATTAATAGATTTATAAGATGAACGGTAGCTGTCTACAACAGCTGTTATAGAACGACCGGAAAGGAAATCAGAGAGAAGGTCACAGAGAGAAGGATAGATTCCGAAAGAGGGAAGTTTGGAAATCAAAGCTTTGTGCCAGACTCTATCGAAAGCTTTCGATATGTCCAGCGCCACAGCAAAAGATTCACCGAAATGCCGAAGAGCGGAGGACCAAGAGTCAGAGAGAAGGGAAAGAAGATCACCAGTAGAGCGTTTCTTACGAAAGCCATACTGGCGATCAGAGATAAGATTAGAAGAATTGAGATGTTTCCAAATCTTCCTGTTAAGGATAGATTCGAAAACTTTAGAAAGAACGGAGGTTAAAGAAATAGGACGATAGTTAGAGGGCTGAGAGGGGTCCCCCTTCTTCGGCACAGGCTGAATGAGCGCACGTTTCCAGCAAGAAGGGAAGGTTGAAGTAGAAAGACATAGACGAAATAGTTTACCAAGGCAGGGTGCAAGCTCGGAAGCACAAGTTTTGAGAACCACAGGAGGGAATACCATCAGGACCGTACGCCTTCTTAGTGTTAAGCTCAGAGAGAGCAGAAGTGACGTCTTTAGAAGAAATTACAATTTTAGGCATAAATGAGTTAGAGGGGGTTGAAGGAGTAGGAACAGCTCCGGAATCGTCTAAGGTTGAATTAGAAGCAAAAGTTTGAGCAAAGAGTTCAGCTTTAGAGGAAGGCAAAACGGCAGTTGAACCGTCAGAAGATACTAGAGGAGGGAAAGAGGAAGAAGCAAAGTTAGAGTTGAAATTTTTTGCAAAATGCCAGAAAGGGCGAGAGGAAGAGGAACCAGAAAGATTATTGCATTTGCGACGGAGAAAAGAGTTTTTAATATCTCGAAGAATAGATTTTGCACGATTCCGGGATGAAATATAAGTTGCATGAGATTCTGGAGTTTGAAGACGACGGTAATCCCTGAAGGCAGCATCCCTGCGGCGGATAGCACGAGAACAAGCAGAGTTAAACCAAGGTTTATTAGGTTTAGTAGAAGGGAAAGAATATGGAATGTACGCCTCCATGCCAGAGAGAATCACCTCAGTTATGCGCTCTGCACACTCCGAGGGACCCCTCCCACGGAAACAGTAATCATTCCATGGAAAATCAGAAAAGTACGACCGCAAGTCAGGCCAGTTAGTGGCACCGAAATGCCAGAAACGTCTCCTCGCCGAAGGCGGGGACCGTTCTTGCGGAAGACTTGAAGAGACAGGACAAGATACGGAGATAAGAAGATGATCGGATGAACCCAGAGGAGGAAAGAGTTTAACAGTATAAGGAGAAGGATTAGAAGTTAGAAAAAGGTCTAGAATGTTGGGTTCATCACCAAGACGGTCAGGGATACGGGTAGGGAGTTGCACCAACTGCTCAAGGTTGTTCTGGATAGAAAATTGGAAGGCGAGTTCACCAGCTGGATCATGAGAACTAGATGAAAGCCATTGGCGGTGGTGAACATTGAAATCACCTAATATGATGATTTCGGAGAAAGGAGAAGAAGAATGTGTTCTATTTTGGAGTTAAGATAGTCGAAGAATTTTGGATAGTCTGTAGAGTTAGGAGATAAGTAAACAGAACAAATGAATTTAGTTGTAGAGTTGCAAGAAAGTTTAAGCCATAAAGTTGAGAATTCAGAAGACTCCAAATTAGAGACACGAGAACAAACAACATCGTTGCGCACATATGCGCAACATCCGCCTTTGGCTGAAAATTGAGGATAGAGACAGTAGGAGGAAACAGAGTAGGGTTTGCTGTCAGAGCACTCAGACACCTGAGTTTCAGTTAAGAACAAGAGATGAGGTCTAGAAGAAGAGAGGTGGTGTTCGACAAAGTGGAAATTACAAAAAAGACCGCGAATGTTGCAGAAATTAATGAAAAAAAAAGACCGTGCACCAGGGCAAGCCGGCATAGAGGTCTTGGTGGCACCAACCCCATCACCGGAGGCCACCAACTCCCAAGTGGTGATGGGGGAAGGAGTGGATGAGGGGCTATATTTGGAATCCGCCCTCTTGGATTCTCCGAGGCAGATTTAAGTTTTGCCATTTTTGATTAATTTAATAGGTAATGTAAGTATAAGCGTTTGTAAATATTGTAAGACACATGTGAAGAAGAAGGAAGGTTGGAGCATAGGCACTCCAATGTGAGTCAAGGATACACTAGAGACCCTCTGAGAAGATGAGACGCGAAAAGGAACGAACCATATGGCAACGGAGTGAAACGGAATGATCTAGACCATCCTATCACTCCGTGGGTTATGTATATATATATATATATATATATATATATATATATATATATATATATATATATATATATATATATATATATATATATATATAATATATATATATATATATATATATATATATATATTCAACCTTAGACGATTCCGGAGCTGTTCCTACTCCTTCAACCCCCTCTAACTCATTTATGCCTAAAATTGTAATTTCTTCTAAAGACGTCACTTCTGCTCTCTCTGAGCTTAACACTAAGAAGGCGTACGGTCCTGATGGTATTCCTCCTGTGGTTCTCAAAACTTGTGCTTCCGAGCTTGCACCCTGCCTTGGTAAACTATTTCGTCTTTGTCTTTCTACTTCAACCTTCCCTTCTTGCTGGAAACGTGCGCTCATTCAACCTGTGCCGAAGAAGGGGGACCCCTCTCAGCCCTCTAACTATCGTCCTATTTCTTTAACCTCCGTTCTTTCTAAAGTTTTCGAATCTATCCTTAACAGGAAGATTTGGAAACATCTCAATTCTTCTAATCTTATCTCTGATCGCCAGTATGGCTTTCGAAAGAAACGCTCTACTGGTGATCTTCTTTCCCTTCTCTCTGACTCTTGGTCCTCCGCTCTTCGGCATTTCGGTGAATCTTTTGCTGTGCGCTGGACATATCGAAAGCTTTCGATAGAGTCTGGCACAAAGCTTTGATTTCCAAACTTCCCTCTTTCGGAATCTATCCTTCTCTCTGTGACCTTCTCTCTGATTTCCTTTCGGGTCGTTCTATAGCAGCTGTTGTAGACGGCCACCGTTCTTCCTTTAAATCTATTAATAGTGGTGTTCCTCAAGGATCTGTCCTATCCCCAACACTTTTTCTGTTTTTCATTAATGACCTTCTCTCTATTACTTCATCTCCTATCCACTCCTATGCTGATGACTCCACCCTTCATTACTCTTTTCAATTTGAAAGACGTCCCTCCCAACAACAGTTAATAGATTCAAGGAGGGTGGCCTTGGAGCAACTAACCTCTGATCTTATCTCGTATTTCCAATTGGGGCAGAGAAAACATGGTCGTTTTCAATGCCTCAAAAACTCAATTCCTCCATCTTCTCTACTCGACACAATCTTCCACACAACTATGATATCTTCTTCGAAAACACTCAACTCAAACCTTCATCTCTCCTCAATATTCTAGGTGTTTCTTTTTCTCGTGATCTTTCTTGGAAAGATCACATTACTTCTCTTTCTAAACAAGCTTCTAAGAGGTTGGGTGTTCTGAGGCGCCTTCAGTATTTTTCTTCACGCCACCCCAGTTGCTTGCTCTGTATAGGGGTGTTGTTCGCCCCTGTATGGAGTATGCCTCACACATCTGGGGTGGTTCCACACATACAGCTCTCCTGGAAAAGGTGGAGTCTAGGCTTTTCGTCTTATCAACTCTCCTGCTCTTACTAACTCTCTCCAATCTCTTTCTGCCCGTCGAAATGTTGCGTCACTCTCTCTCTATACTATCGCTATTACAACGGACACTGCTCTTCTGAACTCTCTCGTCGCATACCTCCTCCATTGAGAAGGGCTCGTGCGACACGTCTTTCTACACAGTCTCATCCTTTCTCTGTCCAACTCTCTGACCCCAGACTTAACCGCTATGCTCAATCTTACATGTACTCTACTGGTAAAGTCTGGAACACACTTCCTTTATCTGTTTTCCCAACTTCCTTTGACTTAAGCACCTTTAAACGCCGTGTATCAGGTCATGTCGGCCTTTAATTTGACCATGTTTCCGACTTTCCTCCCAACTCTGGTGGAATGGTAGGCCTCTGGCCTTTGCCCACCAGAGGAGAAATAAAAAATAAAAATATATATATATATTATATATATATAAAAAAAAAAAAAAAAAAAAAAAAAAAAAAAAAAAAAAAAAAAAAAAAGTAAAAAGAAAAAAAAAAAAATCACACCTCGAAATGTACAAGCAAAATATACACACATAAAAGGAAAAAAATGTTTACCTAAAAACGTAAATTAAATTTAATTAAGTTAGGGTGAAAACCCTATACCTGAGAGTTTCTATAAGACTCTTGGACCGGCATTGAGACCAACGACAGAAATACATGATCTTTAAGAGGACTCTGGGAGAACTTTTAAGAGTAGTTGGGGAAAGAAGCTGGTTCCACTGACAGGGTAACAACCCTTCCTGGGAGAGGATGTAGATGCAGATGTATAATATATATATATATATATATATATATATATATATATATATATATATATATATATATATATATATATATATATATATATAT
The DNA here is from genome assembly GCA_009176605.1 of Armadillidium nasatum. NCBI lineage: Eukaryota > Metazoa > Arthropoda > Malacostraca > Isopoda > Armadillidiidae > Armadillidium > Armadillidium nasatum. Next base: position 24,011 of record SEYY01009757.1, on the reverse strand, counting down.
ATATATATATATATATATATATATATATATATATATATATATATAGTGATGCAAAAAAACGAAAGTTTTTTAAGGTTTCTTTTATATTTTACGTTAATTTCATTTATTATTCAAGATTTTCTTCTCTTCCTTCTCTTTTTGAATATGCATGTTTAAACACATCTTTTTTATGTCGTTATATGCTCACTTCACTTCATGATAATAATAAAAAAAGATACATTAAGAAAAAATAGAATATTTTTCTTAAAGACTTTTTTTAAGTCTTTAAGATTTATAGTAATGTATCTGTCTTACATAGACAGGTCATACTCATTATCAGAAAATATATATTTTCCTATTTCCATATTTTAAGCCTATTTCAAGTTTTAATTTATTTCTTTTTTGCTAAAATATGACTCGGTATTATCTACTGTCCCAAATTGTATAGTAAAAATTTGGACCAGGCATTGGTTTTTAACTATAAATACAAATGAATGACCTTACGAAGGATTTCATACATTCCTGTGGCCGTTAATACCCTTCATTTTCCAAACCTTTTACAGTATTTTTTTTATAATTATTTATATTTTGACTACTATATTAATTTGAATTGGCATTTCCTTGGGAAACTCATCCTAAATAGCGGGAGTCGGGTTTATACCATTCTAAAAGTTTTTCATTCAATTGATAATAAACTGCCACGCATGCAATTTTGCAGGCTCGTACATTAATTTTTATAATTTGGGCATCTACCCTTTCAGTACCTATATATATATATATATATATATATATATATATATATATATATATATATATATATATATATATATATATATATATATATATATATATATATATATATATATATATATATATATATAACGCATCCATTTGGTATGCGTACATATACAGGGTGAGTCGGGAGGAACTGACCAAACTCAAGGAGCGGATTGTACACAGGATAATGTAAAAAAAACATTTATGTTCTTATCAGATTTACACTTGTTTTCATTTTATATCGTGATGACAATTAAACAAAATATCATATATTAACATTTGGGTTATTATAGTATTAATTTAATAAATGTTCGAAACTACCGCCATTGACCTCTAAACTTTTTCGGCTTCGTCTACGGAGCTTATAAATGTTCGAAAACAAATGAAAATCGAATTATACGAAGCTTATAAATGTTCGAAACAAATGACAATCGGACTAGAAGACATGATTAATTGTACTTACTGCTACTGTGTCGTTGTATTATGACAGTGATTACATGCTCATTTTCGAGTTTGTACCTTTAAAGTGTTGCAAAATGCTGAACACCTGGAATATGCAAATATGTTGTTTGTGTATGGGTTTTGCAATGGGAGTGTAACAGCTGCTGTTGAAGAATATCTTCAACAGTTTCCCTATCACAGACATTCTAATAAAAGAGTATTTATCAGAGTTTTCAACAAAATGTGCGAGACCGGAACACTTCACAGTGCTGATATAATATCCGAACGAGCAACTCGCCAAGTTTAGAAGAAGTAGAAAATATTCTGGATCTAGTAGGAGAAGATCCAACGACCAGCTCACGTGGAATTGGACATTCCACAAAGAAGAGTAAAAAATTCATTCCAAGAGCAAGGCTTATACCCATACCAATTACAGAGAGTGCAACACCTACAATCGGAAGATTATGCTAAACGTATGGAATTTTGTCGGTGGATAAGCAATAATCATCATGTTGTATCGCGCATACTTTTCACTGATGAAGCAACATTTACCCAGACGGCATTAATAACACTCGCAACAGTCATGTGTGGACAGACGACACTCCTCACGCAACAGTCAGTTTTCAACATAGGTTTACTATAAACGTGTGGTGTATGGTCGATGGGTATTTAATTGGCCTTTTCATATTCGAAAACTCGCCTCTCAGGAGACCATTATTTCAAATTTTTACAAAATGAATTACAAGGACTATTGGAGGATGTTCCTTTGTAGACGAAGCGGAAAATGCTTAGAGGTCAAAGGCGGTATTTTCGAATATTTATTAAAATAACACCAAAAAAAAAATGTTAATGTATGATATTTTATTTAATTGTCATCACGCTTTAAAATGAAAACATTGCAAATCGGATAAGAACATATGTTTTTTTACATTATTATTCTGCGTACAATACACTCCTTGAGCTTGGTCCGTTCCTCCCGACTCACCCAGTATATATATATATATATATATATATATATATATATATATATATATATATATATATATATATATATATATATATATATATATATATATATATATATATATATATATATATATATATATATATATATATATATATATATATATATATATATATATAAAATGTTGCTAGCAATGTAGGAAAAGATGACATTATATTAAGCTTTAATAATACATGCTTAAGGCAATATATAATAAATAATTAACAGTTATTAATATAGACGCTTCGGGTTATCTAAACCCATTATCAATATCATCTGTAAATGAAATAAATAAATAATAATCAGAATAAATATAAGAGATAATTATAATTACAAATTAGCAAATTAGTGACACTAAGAATATTACCAATGATTAAAATCAACTACAAATTAAGCACACTAAACTATTGTGAACAAAGTAAGAATACTAATAAGAAAATTGAGATTTTGTCAAACAGGTTGTAAAATTTCAAAAATACACATTTTTGAAGTAGGTGTATTAGGAGTGTAGAATTGAGGTTATTTAATGATAATGTTGTAAATGAGTGAATTGAGGTTAAGCTATTGGGAGAGAGATGGAAGAGGCTGATTGATTGAGTTGTCTGATATGCAATGATTCTAAGGTATTTGAAGGTGTCAAGATGCTAAAATCTGAAACTTGAAGGGGATGATTTTGGTAGTATGAGTGGTCGCGAATGGGAGAGTTTTCAAGAGAAAGGAGAGGTAGATTTGTATGGAAGGAGGTACCGAGATGCTTGTGAATTCTAAGCTGAAGTTGTAGGCCTGTTTGGACAACGTAACGAGCATTACATCTCGTACAAGAGGAAAGGTAAACTATAGAAGGTACAAGCAGAGTTGGCAGTTTTGTTTTATATTTAAAAAACTAGTTTATTGAGAAGGAATTGATTCTTAATAAGTGTGCTTTTATATGGGGAAAGAATGATTGGAGAAGAGAGTTTAATTCTTTATTGAATGAAGGAATAAAGGTCCCTAAGTAGGGAGTTTTGATGTAAAGTTGAAGTTTAGGAGCAGAGGGAAAGGAGTAGTAGGGCGGAAGATGTTTGAGATAAAGTTGAAGATAGGAGTTGCACAAACCCCATTTCTGTAAAATGTTTTATGAACAAGTGCCCCAAAATGAATAGTTCAAAATTTATAGATTGAATTTCGTACCAACTCCAGAATTGAAAAGTCATATGGAATAAATTTTTAATGATGACGTGTCTCAAGTAGCTATAGGAATAAAGTATGTAATGCAATTTATATTCATTCCAAGAGAAATCAAAGAAGCACAACGGGAATTCCAACCAGTTTGTAGCATCGAAATGACAAAACCCTTTCCTCGCAGTGGACGGGGTCTCTTTTTTTTTTTAGCGAAAACTTGAAGAGATAAAAGAGGATACGGAGATAAGTTGCTGATCAAAGGAACCCAAGGGTAGAAAGAGTTTAACAGTATAAGGAGAAAGATTAGAATTTAAAAATATCAAGAATGCTGGACTCATCTCCAAGGCGATTAGGAGTATGAGTATGGAGCTGGTTAAGGTTATTTTGGATAGAGAAATTTGAGAAAGAAATCCATTGGTAGTGGTGAACATTGAAATCACCTAAATGATAAATCGGAATAAGAGGGAGAGGAAAAAATGTGCTCTATTTTTGAGTTTCAGTAATAGAAGTATTTTGAATAGTCAATAGAATTAGGAGATAATAAAACAGAACAAATGAAATTTACTCGTAGATTGGCAAGAGAACCTAAGCAACGAGGTGGAAAACTCGAAAGACTCCAAACTATTGACAAGAGAACAAGCAACATCCTT
>SEYY01009757.1:0-15000 GCA_009176605.1 Armadillidium nasatum | reverse complement strand
GTTCTGAGGGAGTGTGCTCCCGAGTTAAGGCCAGTCTTCGTTCAGCTCTACTCTCTATGCTTTAATGCTAATTCTTTCCCTCAGTGCTGGAAGCGCTCATTTGTTCAGCCAATACCAAAAAAAGGTAGCCTCTCTGACCCTTCTAACTATCGACCTATAGCTCTCACTTGTGTTCTGTTCAAAATTTTTGAAACTCCTCAACTCTCATTTCCTGGACCATTTGGAGTTTGATTCTCTTCTCTCAGATCATCAGTATGGCTTTCGACGTTTGAGGTCAACAAATGACACTTTCCTATCTCACTGATCTATGGTCTTCTTCCCTTAGGTACTTCGGGGAGTCTTATGTGGTGGAGCTTGATATATTCAAGGCCTTTGACCAGGTATGGCATGCGGCGCTGCTCATCAGGCTCTCTTCCTTTGGGTTTCCTCCTTCTCTTTGCTTACTCCTTTATAGTTTTCTCTTAGATAGTTCCATTTCGGCACTTGTAGATGAAGCGACCTCTTCTTTCTTTCCTGTCAATTATGGTGTTCCTCAGGATTCCGTTTAATCTCCAACTTTATTCTTACTTTTCATTACTACCGATCTTTTCAACTTCATTTCTAACTCTGTTCACTCTTATGCTGATGATTCAACTCTCCATTCTTCTACTCGTATCAAATCTGTTCCCTCTTATGATTGTAGAGTTTCTTTTCGTCTTCAACTTTTCGATTCTATTCTTGCTGACCTGGATGAGATTTATCAGTGGGGTCATAGCAACCTTGAGAAATTCAACTCTTTTAAAAACTCAACTTCTTCACATCTCCCTCTCATAAATAGCTCCCAATTTCCAATCTTCTTCGAAAGATCTCTGTCTCACCTGTAAATAACATTAACATTCTTGGTTTTAACATAAACACTAAATTGGCTTGAAAACCACATATCTCAATGGTTGCTAAGGTGGCCTCTAAAAAGTCGGAAATACTGTTCAGGTTGCGAGAATTTTTTTCTTCTAAGCAGTTGCACCAATAATATAAGGGTCTCATTTGTCCTTGTAAGTAGTACTGTTCTCACATTTGGGAGGGCTCCTGTTCCTCCTTTCTTCTGCATAGAGTGGAGTCTAAGGCTAAAAGTTTAACTCTCCTCTACTTTCAAAATCTCTTGACCCTCTATCTCTGCGACATGAAGTTAGCTCACTATCTCTTTTCTGCAGGTACTACAATGGCAGGTGCTCGAGGGAATTGGCCTCTTGCATTCCACCACCATTGCGTCGCCCTCGTTGCTCAAGGGGTGCCCTTCTCTCGCACGAATTTTGTGTGGAAGCTAGAAACTCTAGACTTTCCCGTTGTGGTGCCTCCTTCTTTCCAGCCACCTCTGCTCTGTGGAACTCCTTACCATCATCTATTTTTCCTTCTACATTTAATCTTCCTCTCTTCAAGGCTTCCGTCTGCGCCTAACTGAGAAGTGAGCGTTAGGTTCGGGGTGGGAAGGATCATCCAGCGCAAGGAACCACGACTTCTCTTGAGATCGTGATGAAAGTTTGCGCTGATCGGGAACTTTTTTTCGTCAACTTTCAACTACTTGTAGTACATTTTGAAACCTTTCTTCGTCCTTTGTTACACCCAGGAAATCATGGCATATCTTTACTCCTCTTTCAGCAGCTTCGTTGACTACTTGAAGATTTTGAACAATTGTCTTTATTTCAAGAAAGTCATCCATTGTTGTCCATTCATCGGCTGGTGTTTGAAGAAACTCATAGGGAGCATTCACAATATGGAAATACCTCATGGATCCAGGGCCAATCAAATCACTCAGTGACTCCATCTCCTCTGAAATTGGCTTAAGGTTAGGCTTTCCAAAGGATGCTTCTACACGATCTGTAGTACTTCCAGCACTTTCAAATTGGAGGAGCTGTAGCCTCATAATCTCTTTGTCTTCGTCAGATACCATTTGTGAGAAAAGAGCCAATGGAATAAGTTCTTCATTCAGATACCAACTATGTCTGCTAAGAGCTTTTTTCCCCTTGTCAGCAATTATAGAATCATGGTATGCAAACTGTTTCAGTTTCTCAACTAAAATCAAATCGTTGACTGGGGCATCAGCTGCAACCGGGCATACAATCCACCATTGCACGTAGACACTTACAGCAAACACACAGAAACGTTCCAATTTCTTTAATTGATCTTCGGTTGCAACTTCTGACTTGGGAAACTGTTCAATTATCTTTCCAGACAATACGATCATTTTCATAGTGTACAGAAGTTTTGCCATCCATCTTGCTTTGTGCAAAGCTCCAGGATGCTTCATGCTAAACTGCTGAGGTTCGGACCCTTTTGTAACTAACAACAGGCTGAGTTCAATAAGTTCTTGGTAATCCCCTCGAGTGGAACCTAAAACTAGGAATTCACGGAAGCAATTTGATAAGCTTTCTTGTTCCTTCCCAGTTGCTCTAGGAAGTTCAGGATAGTAATACTCTGCTTTATTAATTGGTAGAAGCTGCAAGTAGTGGTTCTTGAATCTGCAACAATTTATAACCAATTTATTAGTTAAAGCAAGTCACTTGGGTCTACTCAATCAAATAGAAAATCTTTTTGTTTAATGATGTTGTAACAGCATTAGACTTACCTAGTAAAAATTGAAATATTTGGGCCGGATGAAGCCTCTATATTTAATGAATCCCAACAGTCGCTAAGCATGACTTCTCCTACATGCCTGCGGCACGCAAACCACAACAAGGGACGGTCTAGCTCCCAATGCAGGCAGACACATGATTCAGTATGCTGTCCTGTGATGTAAAGAGTTAATGAATTAATTGTTTAATGAACCTATACTTTATAGCCTTACCATTAGTCCATTACTTAAAACCTCCCCATTAATTGTAATCCTAGAGTTTGCGCAAAAATGATTTGTTGATTTGAAATTTAATAAACTATTAATATATCACAAAATGTAATAAACAATTGCTTTGTTAAAGCCTCACCTGTATTCGAGGATGTCGTGTTAAAGACCATGTCTATGATGTTTTTGTCGCATTTCCAATCTATGAGTAGATTTTTTGTTTCAACAGAGACAACGTTACCATGTTTCAGACCCGCTTTTGTGGTTGAACTCGGAAGAGGCGGTACACCAAGAAGTTTAGTTCCATTGACTCCGGATACTAAAACAGGTAGACGATCATCAGTGTCTTTGGAGTCCAGGGTAGCCATCAGTTTTCCGTCCCAATGTACCAACATTTTTGGAGAAGGATTCCATTTGTCCTTTATTTGTTTGCTGATATGGGGTAGTACTGATGCTCGATATCGATTGGCTGAACTGGCACTTAGGTTTATCTTTGAAACATCTCCTCCGCAGACAGAAACCATCATATGTACGAATGAGTTCACCTTAGTATTTCTAACGTTATTCCTCACTTTCCAGGCAACAATATTTGGATTCTTGAGAATATCATGAGGAACAAATATGTGTTCACCAGATTTAATTTCCCTTCTGTGTCGCCTTTCAATTTCAGAGCAGGTTGAGCTGGGTCCAGCAGTCCCCCCAAGCAATTCATCATTAAAACTGCTGGTTGGCTCAATCTCAACAGTTTCTTTGAACATTACCGAATTGTCTCTTTTGGGAAAAGCTTCGTCATAGGTTCTTTTCTGCCTTTTCTCGACAATTTTTGCATTGACTTTGTCAATTCCTGAATAAGATGCTTTCCTCTCAGTTATCATGCTTTGCATGAAAGCAATTTCTGCATCGATGGATTCTTTTTCCTTTGTTGTTTTATGTCGTTTCTGAGCTTCCATATCTTGGAGAACAGATTTCTTATAAAATTTCATGGTAGCATCTAATGTTGATATAAATTTCTTGATTCCTGGGTTACCCAAATGTCTTCGATTCTCTTTGTATTTCATTAACATCATATATTCATCATGTGCTTCCTTGATTATTTTGTCAATGTTGTTTCTTCCCCTTACTGTAGGGATATTTGCCTTCGAATAATGCTTCAGAACATTATCAATTGTAAGAGATAATACATCAAAAAAGGTTAATAAATCCTTAAGGTTTGCAAGCAGGCAAAGAATTACTTGCCTCTTTGTTGGCAGTTTGCGTCCCTTGATTTCCTTGTCATCGATACCAGGAGTGGTCCCTAATATCATTTGTATATATCGATCATTATGTCTAGTTTCCATTATGGTACATTTACATTACATATTTATCAATAGTAATCTAAAAAAAAATAAAACTTAGTTAATAGCATTACTAAGAGAAGGTAAAATAAACATTCGCAAGATTTTATCACGAAAAATGTCTGTTTTTCACAGTATTAAAATTTAAAGTCGCTTGTGCTAACTCATTTGTAATCGGATTAGAGAATAAATTCACAGCGATTGTTTTTAGGCCAAAACCCGGTACCAAAAACTTGAACAGCTGTCCACGACCAAATTTTGATTTTTTGGGGGCAGCTGGGACACCCTATATATATATATATATATATATATATATATATATATATATATATATATATATATATATATATATATATATATATATATATATATATATATTATATATATATATATATATATATATATATTATATATATATATATAAATTTAATATTTTTTATTTATTTTAAAAGATTCAGATTTTTTTTTTCTATTAAAAAAAAAAAAGAAAAAAAAAAAGAAAACTTTTCATAAGAAATTTGACTGATAAGTTAAAATACTTCTAAGGTTTTGGGGAAAAAAACCTTCCCGTTTTTAATTTTCAGCAGTTTTTTTAAATTTTATTTTGGAAAAACCAAGAACAACAAAAATATATATATATATATATATATATATATATATATATATATATATATATATATATATATATATATATATATATATATATATATATATATATATATATATATATATATATATATATAAAAAAAAAAAATATATAAATATATATAATAAAATAATAAAAAAATATATAAATATATATATATATATATATATATAAATATATATATATATATATATATATATATATATATATATATATATATATATATATATATATATATATATATATATATATATATATATATATATATATATATATATATATATATATATATATATATATATATATATATATATATATATATATATATATATATATATATATATAATATATATATATATATATATTATATATATATATATATATATATATATATATATATATATATATATATATATATATATATATATATATATATATATATATTTATGAAATGAAAGTATTTTATTTGGACGTTTCGAATCACAGGGATTCAACTTCAGCTAAAATAAAATTTTTAAACAAAAAATTAATGCACAAAAATTAAATATTGAAAAATTTGCAAAAGAACAAAAAAAGTATTAGGTAAAAACACACCACAACTCATGAGAATATCTTCACGGCAGAACAAATTGAAAAATCACAGGAATTAAGTGACACGAAAAATTCTAAAAAGTTGGTTTGGTTGACGAGAAAAAGCAAATAAAATTAGTAAACTCATATGCATATAATTTGCAGAATAAAAACTAAATAAAAGATAAAATAATTAAAATTAGAAACGAACGGATAATTATAAAAAAAATATATTAAAAACAATACCGGTAATAAAAGGTGAACAAAAATTTAAAAAATAGGAGATGAACAAAAAATAAAAAATTGAAAATTTTTTACAATTATAATAATAATAATAATAAAAATAATAATAATAATAATAATAATAATAATAATAATAATAATAATAATAATAATAATAATAATAATAATGAAAATAATAATAATAATAAAAAAGTCCAAAAATAATAAATTTCTTGTCTCGATTTTATTTGTTTATTTATAGCAAGCGAGAGGTCCAGGGTTCGAAGCCTGGTCGGAGCGGGAAATATGAGCAATTTCTCCTTTCGCTTAGCTCCGAATGACTCAGTCGTTAAGCGAGTACATCGGTGGAGTGCTCATGCCACTGATGGGAATAATTTCCGGCATCCGCGATAGGCCTGGCCCAGTCAGCGGTATCCGCCGCGGTCCCTTGAAACCCAAGGATCTTCCTCGAAAGATCCCACTGACAGGACGAAAGCCTTCCTGGGGGAAGATGATTATTTATTTACTTATTTATTTATTTTTTCTAATGTTAACGTTGACAAGTTTGAAGCACATGCAAAAAATAATACATCAAAATAAGCTTAGTAATTTGGGTTTGATTTCGAACTTGTTCTCCAATCCTAGTGATGTTGATATAAATCTAAGTAGTAGAATTTTAACCCCTCATGAAAAACGTATCCTTTCCTTAGGTTCAAGTTTTAAGCTTCCCGTTTTAAAGGTAGACCTTTGCAAATATTTTTTACTCTTTAAAAAACTGTACCACAAATTGAGTGATGTCAATATACGAGTTGGTCGCTCTCTCTTTTTTTTTTTTTTTTTTTTTTTTTTTTGGATTATCTCAGATTGTTGGTTTGTAGAATATTTTATAAATATAATGGGCGTAAGTTGAACAATTTTTTTTAGAGTGCCTAAAAGAAATGAAATTCTTGTTATTCATTATGACAGCCTGTTTGTTTCTGGATCTTCCTCGGGTATTCTTTATTTCCTTCCGAAAATACATAAAACTAATGTGCCTTTTCGTCTTATTTTATCTGCGATCAATACTCTTACATCAAGTTTTTAGTACCTGTTTGGGATTACCTCACTATTACTGATTAATCTCTTCAAGACTCCTTTCAATATGCCTCTCTTATCAAGTCTTTCGCTTTTGATATTTGCTACGTGGCAAGTTCTGTAGATAGCCTTTGCCGATGTTCAAGTAAGAGAGACTTACGATATTATTATGGAAGCATTATTTTCTAATACAACTTCTGATATCTTGGGGTTACCTAAGTTATATTTCAAGAAATTTCTCCACTTAGCAGCAGGTTTTGTTTTATTCAATTTCAGAAACGATTACTATTGTCAAATTGATGGGATGCCGATGAATTCTCCCTTGGACCCCACTTTTGTTAATGCCTTTTTATGTTCGCATGAAGAAAAATAGATCACTGATTGCCCTCCCAATTTTAAGTCCTTGTTTTATAAACGGTGTGTTAATGACTGTTTTCTTCTTTTTACTAGTGAAGATCAAGCTCACCTTTTTTAAACTACCTTAATTCTAAACATCCTAATATCCGTTTTACTATGGAAGATGAGTTGGCTTGGTCATTGCCATTCTCGGGTGTTATGGTAAATTTTTCTTCCGATTGTTTTTCTACTTCGGTTTATAGAAAGCCTTCTTCTACACTTTTGGGAACTAATTTTTTTAGGTTTTCTTCACAAAGCAATAAGCTTTCTGCTATAACATCTAGAGTTCATAGAGCTTATAATATTTGCTCTGGCTAGCATTCTTTCCATATAGAAGTTCAATTCTTAAAGAGTTTTTTGATTTTAACCTTTATCCGTTGCTTCTTTTAGGTAAAACTGTTAGTCAGTTTTTTTTCTCAACCTTTTTAGGCCAAAACTTCTGCTCCCCACAACCCCCAAAGTGAAGATTTACCTCAAGATCCCATATTTAGGCCTGCTGTCTACCGCTCTTAATGCCGACCTTCGTAAGATCTTGACTCGTTTATTCCGTTTTTCTTATTTCCGTTATTCTTCAACTGTAGGGTCTTATTTTAAATTCAAAGAGTCTCTCCTTTTATTACACAAGTCCTCTGTGGTATATGTTTTTAAGTGTGCTAGATGTAATGTCAACTGCATAGGCCATACTGGACTGCAACTCCAAGCCAGGGCTTGTAAACATTTGGGAGTATCGTACAGGACTGGAAGACCTCTAACCAGTCCTGAACATTCCTGTACTGGTCACCCTGCCCCTTTTCGTGATTTCCTTGAATCACTCTACTTAAAGAAACTCTCTCTCTTCCCCTTAATTGTAATATCTCGTCTGCTACTCTCCATATCTTGTGACAATTTTATCTTTCTTGTGATATGTTTTTGTTTCTGGTTAGTTATTTTCATGTTTTGTTTTATTTAGTAGATTTTCTTTTTATTTGCAGTTTTATTTTTAACAACCATTTTATACTTTATTGTCTCTCAATGTTTGTCATCAGCATTGTTTTTATCATTGTCGTTACTATTATTATTATTATTATTATTGTTATTATTATTATTATTATTATTATTATTATTATTATTATTATTATTATTACTATTGTCATTTTAATTTTATTTTATTACTATTCTTATTGTTTTCATTATTACTATTATTACCTTCATATTTACTTTCACTTTCACTTTCATTTTCACTTTCATCTTCCCTTTCTTTCTTATCTTCATATCCATTTTTATTTTCATTTTTTACTCTCGTTTTCACTCTCATTTCTAATTTTACTTTCAATTCTACTTTCAGCTCTATTCTCATTCTATTTTTCACCTTCCTTCTTACCTTCATCTGAACTTTCAATTTCATTTCCACTTTCGTTTCCATTTTCATCTTTTTCATTTTCACTTTCATTTTTACGTTTCGTTTTACTTTTATTTTTACCTTTATTTTCATGATTTTTTTTCATTTTTATTATTGCTGTTACTATGCTTGTTTTTGGTATGTTTTTATTTTTATTGTTACTATCATTTAATTGTTTGTTATTTTTATAATCTTTTTCATTATTTGTTATTTTTTTGGTTGATTTTTTATCATTGCTGTTCCGTTTATTATTATTGATATTATTATTATTATTATTATTATTATTATTATTATTATTATTATTATTATTGATTATTTTTTTGTTGTTATTATTGATGCAAGTCTTATTGTTTTTGCTGTTATTATTGTTATTATCATTATTTTATTGTTGCTATTCTCATTATTATTATTTTTATTATTATCGTTATTTCTATTGTTATTATACTTATTATTTTTTTTTATTTTTTTATTTATTTTTTGTTCATCTTTTATTTTTGTAATTTTTGTTCACCTTTTATTAAAGGTATTTTATATATATATATATATTTTTTTTTTTAATTATTATTATTCGTTCGTTTCTAATTTTAATTATTTTATTTTAGTTTTAGTTTTTATTCTGCTAATTATATGTATATGGATGTGTTTACTAATTTTATTTTATTTTATTTTTCATCAACCAAATCAACTTTATAGAATTTTTCACGTCACTTAATTCCTGTGATTTTTCAGTCTGTTCTGCAGTGAAGATATTCTCATGAGTTTTGGTGTTTTTTAACTTAATAATTTTTGTTCTTTTGCAAATTTTTCAATGCTTTAATTTTGGCACATTAATTTTTTTTTTAATTTCATTTTAACTGAAGATGAATCCCTGTGATTCGAAACTTCCAAATAAAATATGTTAATCTTTGCGTTGCCTTTAATTTTCATCATTAAAATTATATTTCCTAGAAATAAGTAACTACCTCAATATATATATATATATATATATATATATATATATATATATATATATATATATATATATATATATATATATATATATATATATATATATATATATATATATATATATATATATATATATATATATATATATATATATATTTCACATTATCAGCGCTCACTGGCAAAGCCCTATTCAAGGAGGGGGTGCCAGAGCAATAGAAGAGATAAATCCCCACCTAACGCAAATTTAGCAAGTGAGCAAAGACGAGAGCTTTAAAGGAATGGATATTAAATTCAGCAGGAAATACAGAAGATGGTAGAGAAATCCACGAAACAGAGGTGGCAGTAAAGAAGGAGGCACCACAAGGAACAAGCCTGGAGTTGCCTATGTCTACACAAAATTTATGTGCAGACAATGCACCCTATGTGCTACGAGAACGCCGTAAAGGTGGAGGTATGTGAGTGGAGAGTTCCCTCGAGCATTTGCCGCTGTATTTCGAATAGAAAAGAGACAAGCCACCAACGTAACGTTGCAAAGATAAAAGGTCAAGTGAATTAGAAAGAGCGTAACATTTTATAAGTTTTATACCCTTTGACTCAAACATTTTCAAAAGACAGGTGAAACCTGAGCCACCCCAGATATGAGAGCAGTACTCCATATGTGTGCGGATAAGGACCTTGTATAATTGGAGTAACTGAGAAGAAGGAAAAATTCTCGCAGTCTAAACAGAACTCCCAGCTTCTTTGAAGCCGCCCTAGCAACCATTCTGAAGGGAGATTTCCAAGAAATTTTTTTGTTCACTTAAAGTCCAAGAACATTTACTTATATTGTCAACAGGAGAGACTGGAGAGTCATCGAAAGAAATAGAAAAGATGGGGTGTGTCTTTGAGAGGGAGATCTCTAGAAGCTGATTTTTTAAAGAATTGAATTTTAAAAGTTTGGGACGACTCCACTGGAAAATTCAATCCAGATCTGCAAGAATGGAATTGGAAAGACAAAGATGAAAATGAGAAGGAACTTTCGATGCAAAGGAGGGAGCAGATTTGAAATGAGTAGAAGAATGGAGAGTCGAGTCATCGACATATGAATGGATAGGGTTAGACGAGCAACTGAGAAGATCATAAATCAAAAGTAGGAATAGAGTAGGATACATGACAGAACCCTGAGAAGCACCACTATTGACAGAGAAGGAAGAAGAAGTCGCCCCATCAACAACAACCGAAATGGAACGATTAGAAAGGAAGCTAGACATAAGTAGGCAAAGGGAAGGAGGAAACCTAAAGAAGGGGAGCTGAGAGAGCAGTGACTCATGCCACACAAGGTCAAATGCGTTGGATATGTCAAACGCCACCATACAAGTTTCCCCATAGTCCCTAAGGGCAGAAGACCATAGATCTGGAAGATCTATGCTCGAACGCCTAAAGTCATACTGATGATCAGATAGAAGAGAGTGAGATTACAAATGATCTAAGATGTGAGAGTTAAGAATGGTTTCAAAGATCTTAGACATAATATAAGTGAGAGCTATTGAGCGATAGTTAGAAGGATCAGAGCGGTTTCCTTTTTTCGGAATAGGTTGGACTAATGCAAGCTTCAATCACTGAGGGAGAGTACTAGTATTGAGGCATGGAGAGAAAAGTTGAATGAAGGACGGAGACAACTCAGAGGAGCACTCCCTTAAAACTCGGGGAGGAATGCCCTCGGGTTCACTTACCTTCTTAACGTTCATAGATTTCAGAAGCTCATGCACCTATTCAAATGTGATCACAGGTAAAAGCATGGTACATCTGAGAGCAGAAAGAGAAGAAGTAGGAGGAGGATTTCCGGAATCGTCCAGGGTTGAATTAGAAGTGAACAGGAGGCGTTTTCAGTTGGAGTGTTGGCAATAGAACCATCAAAGCGAATAAGAGGAGGAAAGGAAAATTTACAGAAGTTATTAGAGATGCTTTTGGCAAGAGGCCAGAAGATTTTTCAGTAGGAGAATTTTGGAGCTCAGCACACCTTCGTTTGTGAAGGTCTTCATTGCTCGTCGAAAAATATCTCTGCAACGATTTCGATATGAAAGAAAATTAGCGAGAGAGATAGGAGAAGGAGAATTTTTCCACTCTCGATACGCGATGTCTCTAGCCTGAATGGCACAACAACAAGCGCGATCGAACCATGGATTTTGAGGAGAGAAAGATTTAGTTGAAGAAGGAATGAATCTGCTCATCCCATCAACGTTTTCGGCCCCTACCTTATCGGCAGAGACCGAAGCCTCTTCAGAGACAAAGCAGTCCCTCCAGGGATAGTTAACGTAGAAGCAGCACAAAGCCCCCCAGTCAACCCGATCAAAGTGACAGAAGATACGCTTAGGATAGGGTGGAGCAGTTGGAGAAAAAGAATGAAAATTAGGACAAATTATATTGTGGTCGGAGTTACCAATAGTTGCGAAGATAGAGAGAAGGACTGGTAGTGAAACGTAAGTCAAGAGTGTTCAAGAATTAGTTGGGCGATCAGGAATATGTGTTGGTTCTTTAATCAGCTGCTCCAGATCGTTGAGAATGCTAAATGATTCGGCCTCCTATCCCCTCTGAATTAGTATGATAGGAACCCAACCATTCAGTGTTGTCTATATTAAAATCCTCTAAGTAGAGGACCTCAGTATTTGGATGTGAAGATGTAACAGTCTCGTGATAAGTAGTTAGGTACTCAAAAAGGTAGAAAAGGTATTGGGAAAACAGTAGCAGAAGCAAAAGATTATTGAAGTAGTAGGAAAAGAGATTTTGATCCACAGAACATAGAATTTAGGAGATTCAAGATTTACAAGATGTGTTACCGGAGTGCTAGTGTTAACGTAGGCACAAACTTCACCCTTAGAACGGAAATTATGAAATAAGGTATAGTTGGATATAATAAAAAAGTTAGAGGAGGAATTCCATGATATCCGAGAGTTTGAGAGGTGATATTCCACAGAGGCTAACTTAGAGCATAACCCACAGACATTGGTGAAGTGTGTAGAGAACCCACGTCTGCGCACACCCGCCACTCTGCACACACACTCACGATTAAGAGAAAGAGACAGACAAACAAACAGCCAAACAAGCAAACAGACTGACAAACAAAGAGCCACACGATCCCAGAGACAAACAAACTAAGAGACAAAAAATGTACAAACAAAACAAAGTAAAACTGAAACAATACTAATATTAAAAACAAATATTAAAACGTTTAAATTAACAATATATAACTATAAAACTATTTCTATTTAAAACATAAAATATTCACTAAAACTTATCTTAAATTTTAGCCAGCACTAGTTGTTAACGTTGTAAATTTTACCACTTTAGTTATAAATTTTAAAACACAGAAGGGTAATTGTAGCGTATACAGAAGTGAATTTTTTCGTACGAGACGAGGTTGCTGAAAATTACAACATGTCCACGCGTTGCGAGTTTTACTGGAACTACGAGTAGGAATTTGAAACTAACAACATAGCCAACGAATTTCTATTACGACAAGGTTGCTGAATCATTGGCGTTACAAAAAAAAAATTAATATATATATAAATATATATATATATATATATATATATATATATATATATATATATATATATATATATATATATATATATATATATATATATATATATATATATATATATATATATATATATATATATATATATATATATATATATATATATATATATATATATATATATATATATATATATATATATATATATATATATATATATATATATATATATATATATATATATATATATATATATATATATATATATATATATATATATATATATATATATATATATATATATATATATATATATATATATATATATATAGTAAGCGAGTTGGCAGTTAGGCGTAGTTAGCGAAGAGTGTTGTTTGGGTAGGTTAGTTCTATTTGCTGGCCGTTAGGCATAGTTTTACCCATTATGTCCAGGTTAGGTTAAGTCGAACTAGTTTGTTAGATTTAACAAATTAGTTTGACTTAACCTAACCTGGACTGTAAAGGGTAAAACTACGCCTAACGGCTAGCAAATAGACCTAACCACTGCTTGTTAAGTTTTGCATGTAATATTTTACGTATTGCTTCTCTCTCTCTCTCTCTCTCTCTCTCTCTCTCTCTCTCTCTCTTCTCTCTCTCTCTCTCTCTCTCTCTCTCTCTCTCTCTCTCTCTCTCTCTCTCTCTCTCTCTCTCTCTCTCTCTCTCTCATAATACTATTAATATATATATATATATATATATATATATATATATATATATATATATATATATATAATATATATATATATATATATATATATATATATATATATATATATATATATATATATATACATATATATATATATATATATACTATATATATATATATATATATATATATATATATATATATATATATATATATATATATATATATATATATATATATATATATATATATATATATATATATATATATATATATATATATATATATATATATATATATATATATATATATATATATATATATATATATATATATATATATATATATATATATATATATATATATATATATATATATATATATATATATATATATATATATATATATATATATATATATATTTATATATATATATTATATATATATATATATATATATATATATATATATATATATATATATATATATATATATATATATATATATATATATATATATATATATTGTGGCCCGGAGCTCTCCACGCTTCTCACCTACTGTGAATTTTATATTGTGGTTTTTCTTGAACGCTTGAAGCAGAAAGACTATCGTTTTGTGATGCTTTTCGAAGATAGGCTACAACGGTTTTGTTTACAGTGCATCTTCTACATTTGATCAAATTTAATCACCTGTCAGTGACATTGTGTGATATTTCTTCATCGTATATATCAACCACAATAAGCAGTTGTCTGTTATACAGGCTCTTGCCTCGCAATCCTTATTCATCACAGCTACAGTGATAGTGCACGGCATTTACTGTCCCAGCTTCTGTGAATCTACTTTTGCTAGCAACAACTAATTTAGCACCACCACTAGCTAGGGTTCTTGCCCTTCTTGTTATTTTTCTTATTGTTGTTCCTACTGTGTAGAACCAAGGGAGAAGTAGAAGACGCAGGAGAAACCGAAGGGTCAAAGAATTCCCCTGGAAGACGAAGAGGTGAGCCGTAAATTAATTCGGCAGAAGTACACTGGAGGTCCTCTTTCATCGCAGAGCGAATACCCGAGGAGTACGAAAGGCAGTGCCTCAGTCCAATGTTCCGAGCGAGGGTGAGCGGCCAGAGAAGCCTTGAGCTGACGATGAAAGCGCTCCACCATACCATTAGCAGCAGGGTGGTAAGCAGAAGTACGAATGCGAGAAGTGCCGAGAAGAGACATAAAATCACGCCAAAGAAATGACTCGAACTGACGACCCTGGTCAGTTGTGATTGTCTCCGGCACACCATAACGAGAGACCCAGTGAGCTAAGAAGGCCTTAGCAACTGTTTCTGCAGTTATGTTGGGGAATAGGAATAGCCTCCGGCCAGCGAGTGAAACGGTCGACGCAGGTGAGAAGGTAAGAGCAACCATCT
>SEYY01009756.1:17500-32500 GCA_009176605.1 Armadillidium nasatum | reverse complement strand
GGGATATAATCGTTGTTGGGATGTAGAAATTCATATCTTCTCTTGCAGTACTAAATGTTTCCTCAAAATCCATGGTTCGATTGTGTTTGTTTCGTTTTATTCATGCTTGAGACCACGTTTTGAGAATGGAAAAATTCTTGTTTTCTTATCACTCTTGTTCATCTTCCTTCAGCTTGTGATCGTTGTAGTAGGGATATTATTCGAAGAGGAAAGCTGGTTTTCATATAACGAAAGTGCGCTAATCTCCTAAGTTCTCCTATTGATAAATCTCTATGGCCTTTGCTAAAAATATCTTTAACAATTACTGTAAATCGGCCTTTAATACGCATATTCACTTTGATGGTTCTGTTGCTAATTCACTTGTTTTCCTCCAATTTACCCCTGTACGACTCTGCAATTCTTCTCCTTCTCCTCAATTGTCCCATTCCTTCACCTGTGATTATATTTGATCAGGTGCATAGTCTTCTGAAATCTATGAGTTTTATGAAGGCAAGCTGCCAGAATGACATTCCTACTCCAGATTTGAGGGAGTATGCTTCTAAGAAGGGAAGCTCCTCTTTCAACTATTCTCTTTACGCTTCAAAGCTCTTGCTTTCCCTCAATTGGAAGCTTAAATTTGCGCTACCGGTTTTGAAGAAAAATAGTTGCTCTGATCCTTCTGACTATCGCTCTATAGATCTCATTTGTATTCTGTCAAAGATCTTTGAAACCATTCTCAACTCACATTTTTTGAATCATGTAGTGTCCTTTTCCCTACTTTTAGAACATCAGTATTGGCTTTCTGCGCTGGAGGTCCGCTAGTGATAAACTTTCCTACCTCAAATATGAGGTGGCGAGACTTGTTTGGAAGCTTTTGACATGTCCGAGACTTTTGTATGGTTATGACAAGCGTGTTTGCTTTCCAAGCTCCCCTCTTTTGGGTTACCTCCTCATTGCATACTTATGTCTAGCTTTCTTTCTAATCTTTCCAAATTAGCTTTCATTGATAGGGTGACTTTTTCCTTTCCTGTCAACGGTAGTGTTCTACAGCATTTTTTCATATCTCCTGCTGTATTCCTACTTTTATTAATGGTCTAAGTTGCTCAACTAACTGTATCCATTCCACTAGGATAATATGGGGTATTGCTCTCATATCTAGAGTGGATCGGGTTTAACTCATCTTTTTGATAGGGTCGAATTAAAGGTCAAAAGACATATAAATGGTTTTATACTTTCAAATTCACACGACCCTTTACCGTTGTGAAGTAACGTTATTGCTTTGTCTCTTTTCAACGAAGTCCCTTTAGCACAAGGGGTGCAGTGTCTGCAAATGATTTTGTGTGGACTCTTGCAAGTTGCAGCTGATTCAGGTCTGTTCGCTGTGGCGTTTCCTTCTGTTCAGCCACTACTGTTTTGTGGAAATCTTTTCAACCTTCTATGTTTCCCTCCAAAATTTGCGATACGTGGAAATTAGAAATTATCTTGAATTTTACTCCTGACGCTATATATATATATATATATATATATATATATATAATATATATATATATATATATATATATATATATATATATATATATATATATATATATATATATATATATTGTCCACCGGAGGAGATAATAAAAAAATTACATACATTTATAGGAATAAAAAAAAAGCTATTTCGAAAATCATAACAGACTAATTGAGATTCTCTGTTACAGTTCAGTTATCACAGTTCAACCACACAATCATAAACGATTGCAGAAAATATTTACAGTACATGTTTACACGCAATATAAAAAAAGAATAAGTATTATCCTACTATAGTTTTAAAATATTAGATTTATTAATATTAAAATTATAGAAAATTTTAAAAATTTAGAATAGTTTCCCATTTCTTAATTTTATTGGTTTGAAGAATCCTATTCAAGGGAAACTTTTATATTTCGTTACTGAAACCCATATAAAAAATTAAAAAAGAAAACGGCATCAGATAAAGTAAATTTAAAAAGTAAGAATTCACATCGGTCTATGAAGGAGGTGATTAAATATATCTTCCAGTCTTTCGTAGTACATACATTTTAAGTAAAGAGAGAATACCTCCCAATGGTTAGCATTCAAATCTTTGCAGAATCTAACTTGCAATTTTTTTTTTTAAAGCAGTCTCCAGAAAATGTTATTTAAAGTAAGAAACGTAAATTTGAATAAAGATAGTAATCAATATACATCAATTACCACACAAGCAGTTTAATAGTAGAATAAATAAATTCATTTTAAAAATTTTATTTTACGAACAGCAAAAACAAAATCAACATCATTTTAAAACAAACATACACACACCAACACACACACACACACACACACACACACATATATATATATATATATATATATATATATATATATATATATATATATATATATATATATATATATATATATATATATAATATATATATATATATATAATATATATATATATTATATATATATAATATATATATTATGAGAGAGTTGTTTGGTCAAACTAGAAGCAATGGTTGCAAACACACCAACTATAAAAAAAGTCTCTATGAAGAAAGATTAATACATGGTTCAAAAGCTATAGCAAGTTGAAACTAAAACCAATTCCAGAATAGGAAAGAAACACGGTACAAGACTACAAGTGTGCAATGACAATTAATCTATTGCGGGAGCTATGAATAAATTATTAGCTATGGATACAAATCAATACTAAGACAGGTTATGTGACGCAAGACTGTATTACCTTTGTGTAAGACCATCAGCAATACTTTATTTCGTGTTGTGGTTTACATCATATATTTTAAACGTGAAAAAAACAAGTAAATCTATCGTGAAACTATCAGTTACATCTAAACTGAAATACAGGATATCGTGGTATGGAGTATATATATGGGAGGAATTGATTGATATACATTTTGAGTATGAATGAGCCGATGGAATTTCGAAATTTGGCTCGTCGCCTGTAGTCAGAAACCTACCCACCTGACGATTTCAGGAAAGGGAAAATTTATAGCATCCACCAGCGTCTCGGGGAGTGTGGTATCGAACCACCGATTTTGCTTCTAGACATATCCTCACGAGTAGAGTTGAAGAGAATGTGTTAGACAACATTGCTGAACCTAAAACCAGCAAAAACAACTTTCCAGAATGTTACTTGTTTCGTATGTGGCAGTATTGAGTACTCTCTACCAACAATAGATCTACACATATCATGGGTAGCGAGTACAGGTTCTTAACGATGAAGATTACTCATCATGACCAGATTTGTCTATGGTTTCTCCAACAATGCAACGATCTAATTTCATTTCTGTCTCTCTTTAAAAAAGATTCAAAATACATAGACTGAACATCGATTGACTGTTGCCAATTCTCAAGCTATCTTGACATCAGCAAAGGATTTCTTCTAACGTATGAACTGTGATCCCGAAATCCTGAAACGTGTTCGTCGGTCTCTGGTACGACGATGCGAGACGAGAATAGCTGTATGAGGTTAACATTTCAAGAATTTCCTTTAAAATATATATCATAATATTTAATTATTAGGATATCCCATTTGTCCCCAAAAGCTTTGCCTCAATGAATCTTTTATCTTTTCTTCTTGTATCGAACCTGACAAACATTACAATACACAGCTGTGATGTGTGCCCTCCTTCTGTGTACATGTTTGTGCTACACATTCGTATAGTTGTGTATACATTGCAACACATACAGTCCCTCCAATGTTACCTGTAATAGGTCAATTGCCATTATACTCTAGGGCCTCGTACCTTGTGGCATTCTTATTCTAGAGTTGGTCGCTGTAACTTTAGAACAGTGGATTTTTGGAACCCTGCTCAGAGACTTCTTTCATACTTTGGGTCTATGCCATCATGGGTCCAAGTATAACCAAGCAAATATAATATATATATATATATATATATATATATATATATATATATATATATATATATATATATATATATATATATATATATATATATATATATATATATATATATATATATATATATATATATATATATATAAAGAGAGAGAGGGAGGGAAAGGCAAGTGAGACAACTAATTGTCTCTGGTTCGTCACGTTAACATGAAGTGAACATCCGTTTCCTGTTTATCACCTGCATCAATTACTGATTATAATAAACATTTTTAATACTATTTATCTACTAGTTCAATTTATCCTGTTACCTGAGAAATTTAGCGACTATATTTTAGCAAACTCTTTAATATAATAACAAATAACAAAAAATCTTAAAAGCTATTATAGAATCTCGACATCAGCAAAGGTTTTCTTCTAATGTATGAATTGGTATCCCGGAATGTTGAAGTGTTCGTCAGTCTCTGGTAATAATAATGAGATCATCAAGAATGTATTTTGCATAAATTTTTAATCGAGTCAGCTATTTTTGAGTATTGTTTGTTGCTAAGAGAAAATGAAACCGCTGTCAATGAGTCATAACTAGGGATAATCAATAAAAATATTGTGGCGTGATCAAAATGAATAGGAAGGAAATAAAAATTATCGAAGATTCGTTCGATTCGATATATCAGAATATAATATTGAAGTTTTTGCGATATATTGAAGAAATATTATATCTGATATATCGAATCGAACGAATCTTCGATAATTTTTATTTCCTTCCTATTCATTTTGATCACGCCACAATATTTTTATTGATTATCCCTAGTTATGACTCATTGAAGCGGTTTCATTTTCTCTTAGCACAAACAATACTCAAAAATAGCTGACTCGATTAAAAATTTATGCAAAATACATTCTTGATGATCTCATTATTATTACCAGAGACTGACGAACACTTCAGCATTCCGGGATACCAATTCATACATTAGAAGAAAACCTTTGCTGATGTCGAGATTCTATAATAGCTTTTAAGATTTTTTGTTATTTGTTATTATATTAAAGAGATTGCTAAAATATAGTCGCTAAATTTCTCAGGTAACAGGATAAATTGAACTAGTAGATAAATAGTATTAAAAATGTTTATTATAATCAGTAATTGATGCAGGTGATAAACAGGAAACGGATGTTCACTTCATGTTAACGTGACGAACCAGAGACAATTAGTTGTCTCACTTGCCTTTCCCTCCTCTCCTCTTTATATATATATATATATATATATATATATATATATATATATATATATATATATATATATATATATATATATATATATATATATATATATATTATAATATATATATATATATATATATATATATTTTGATTTGCTTGGTTATACTTGGACCCATGATGGCATAGACCCAAAGTATGAAAGAAGTCTCTGAGCAGGGTTCCAAAAATCCACTGTTCTAAAGTTACAGCGACCAACTCTAGAATAAGAATGCCACAAGGTACGAGGCCCTAGGGTATAATGGCAATTGACCTATTACAGGTAACATTGGAGGGACTGTATGTGTTGCAATGTTTACACAACTATACGAATGTGTAGCACAAACACGTACACAGAAGGAGGGCACACATCACAGCTGTGTATTGTAATGTTTGTCAGATTCGATACAAGAAGAAAAGATAAAACATTCATTGAGGCAAAGCTTTTGGAGACAAATGGGATATCCTAATAATTAAATATTATGATATATATTTTAAAGGAAATTCTTGAAATGTTAACCTCATACAGCTATTCTCGTCTCGCATCGTCGTACCAGAGATCGACGAACACGTTTCAGGATTTCGGGATCACAGTTCATACATTAGAAGAAAACCTTTGCTGATGTCAAGATAGCTTGAGAATTTTCAACAGTCAATCGATGTTCAGTCTATGTATTTTGAATCTTCTTTAAAGAGAGACAGAAATGAAATTAGATCGTTGCATTGTTGGAGAAACCATAGACAAATCTGGTCATGATGAGTAATCTTCATCGTTAAGAACCTGTACTCGCTACCCATGATAAGTGTAGATCTATTGTTGGTAGAGAGTACTCAATACTGCCACATACGAAACAAGTAACATTCTGGAAAGTTGTTTTTGCTGGTTTTAGGTTCAGCAATGTTGTCTAACACATTCTCTTCAACTCTACTCGTGCGAATATGTCTAGAAGCAAAATCGGTGGTTCGATACCACACTCCCCGAGACGCTGGTGGGTGCTACAAATTTTCCCTTTCCTGAAATCGTCAGGTGGGTAGGTTTCTGACTACAGGCGACGAGTCAAATTTCGAAATTCCATCGGCTCATTCATACTCAAAATGTATATCAATCAGTTCCTCCCATATATATACTCCATACCACGATATCCTGTATTTCAGTTTAGATGTAACTGATAGTTTCACGATAGATTTACTTGTTTTTTTCACGTTTAAAATATATGATGTAAACCACAACACATAATAAAGTATTGCTGATGGTCTTACACAAAGGTAATACAGTCTTGCGTCACATAACCTGTCTTAGTATTGATTTGTATCCATAGCTAATAATTTATTCATAGCTCCCGCAATAGATTAATTGTCATTGCACACTTGTAGTCTTGTACCGTGTTTCTTTCCTATTCTGGAATTGGTTTTAGTTTCAACTTTCTATAGCTTTTGAACCATGTATTAACCTTTCTTCATAGAGACTTTTTTTATAGTTGGTGTGTTTGCAACCATTGCTTCTAGTTTGACCAAACAACTCTCTCATATATATATATATATATATATATATATATATATATATATATATATATATATATATATATATATATAATATATATATATATATATATATATATATATATATATATATATATATATATATATATATATATGTGTGTGTATATATAATGTGTGTGTGTGTGTGTGTGTGTGTGTGTGTGTGTTGGTGTGTGTATGTTTGTTTTAAAATGATGTTGATTTTGTTTTTGCTGTTCGTAAAATAAAATTTTTAAAATGAATTTATTTATTCTACTATTAAACTGCTTGTGTGGTAATTGATGTATATTGATTACTATCTTTATTCAAATTTACGTTTCTTACTTTAAATAACATTTTCTGGAGACTGCTTTAAAAAAAAAAATTGCAAGTTAGATTCTGCAAAGATTTGAATGCTAACCATTGGGAGGTATTCTCTCTTTACTTAAAATGTATGTACTACGAAAGACTGGAAGATATATTTAATCACCTTCATAGACCGATGTGAATTCTTACTTTTTAAATTTACTTTATCTGATGCCGTTTTCTTTTTTAATTTTTTATATGGGTTTCAGTAACGAAATATAAAAGTTTCCCTTGAATAGGATTCTTCAAACCAATAAAATTAAGAAATGGGAAACTATTCTAAATTTTTAAAATTTTCTTTAATTTTAATATTAATAAATCTAATATTTTAAAACTATAGTAGGATAATACTTATTCTTTTTTTATATTGCGTGTAAACATGTACTGTAAATATTTTCTGCAATCGTTTATGATTGTGTGGTTGAACTGTATTCATATGCTCTCATCACTGGCGTAACTAGACAATCACTGGCGTAACAGAGAATCTCAATTAGTCTGTTTTGATTTTCGTAATAGCTTTTTTTTATTCCTATAAATATATGTATTTTTTTTTATTTCTCCTCCGGTGGACAAAGGCCATATATATATATATATATATATATATATATATATATATATATATATATATATATATATATATATATATATATATATATATATATATTATATATATATATATATATATATATATATATATATATATATATAATATATATATATATATATATAGCGTCAGGAGTAAAATTCAAGATAATTTCTAATTTCCACGTATCGCAAATTTTGGAAGGAAACATAGATGGTTGAAAAGAATTCCACAAAACAGTAGTGGCTGAACAGAAGGAAACGCCACAGCGAACAGACCTGAATCAGTTGCAAGAGTCCACACAAAATCATTTGCAGACACTGCACCCTTTGTGCAAAAGGGACTTCGTTGAAAAGAGACAAAGCAACAACGTTACTTCACAACGGTAAAGGGTCGTGTGAATTTGAAAGTATAAAACCATTTATATGTCTTTTGACCTTTAATTCGACCCTATCAAAAAGATGAGTTAAACCTGATCCACTCTAGATATGAGAGCAATACCCCATATTATCCTAGTGGAATGGATACAGTTAGTTGAGCAACTTAGACCATTAATAAAAGTAGGAATACAGCAGGAGATATGAAAAAATGCTGTAGAACACTACCGTTGACAGGAAAGGAAAAAGTCACCCCATCAATGAAAGCTAATTTGGAAAGATTAGAAAGAAAGCTAGACATAAGTATGCAATGAGGAGGTAACCCAAAAGAGGGGAGCTTGGAAAGCAAACACGCTTGTCATAACCATACAAAAGTCTCGGACATGTCAAATGCTTCCAAACAAGTCTCGCCAGATCCCTAAGAAGATAAATCTTTGAGGTAGGAAAGTTTATCACTAGCGGACCTCCAGCGCAGAAAGCCAATACTGATGTTCTAAAAGTAGGGAAAAGGACACTACATGATTCAAAAAATGTGAGTTGAGAATGGTTTTAAAGATCGTTGACAGAATACAAATGAGATCTATAGAGCGATAGTCAGAAGGATCAGAGCAACTATTTTTCTTCAAAACCGGTAGCACAAATTTAAGCTTCCAATTGAGGGAAAGCAAGAGCTTTGAAGCGTAAAGAGAATAGTTGAAAGAGGAACTTCCCTTCTTAGAAGCATACTCCCTCAAATCTGGAATATTAATGTCATTCTGGCAGCTTGCCTTCATAAAACTCATAGATTTCAGAAGACTATGCACCTGATCAAATATAATCACAGGTGAAGGAATGGGACAATTGAGGAGAAGGAGAAGAATTGCAGAGTCGTACAGGGATAAATTGGAGAAAAAAAAGTGAATTAGCAACAGAACCATCAAAGTGAATATGCGTATTAAAGGCCGATTTACAGTAATTGTTAAAGATATTTTTAGCAAAGGCCATAGAGATTTATCAATAGGAGAACTTAGGAGATTAGCGCACTTTCGTTATATGAAAACCAGCTTTCCTCTTCGAATAATATCCCTACTACAACGATCACAAGCTGAAGGAAGATGAACAAGAGTGATAAGAAAACAAGAATTTTTCCATTCTCAAAACGTGGTCTCAAGCATGAATAGAACGAAACAAACACAGTCGAACCATGGATTTTGAGGAAACATTTAGTACTGCAAGAGAAGATATGAATCTGTACATCCCAACAACGATTATATCCCCCTCGCTTTATCGGAAGGAACTGAAGCATCTTCAGAATCAAAGTAGTTACCATATGCTGTATATTAACAATGTTACTACCTGTTTTGTATGTTTCAGTATCCTCCTATTGACGTTTGTTACAGTGGTACGTAAATTTTGCTTTTCTATATATATATATATATATATATATATATATATATATATATATATATATATATATATATATATATATATATATATATATATATATATATATATATATATATATATATATATATATATATATATATTGGTGTGGTACAGTGGTTAAGTGTTGGACTTATATTAATGTTGTTTAAGAGGTCGCTGGTTCAAATCCCGGAATTATTATATATAAATAATAATAATAAACATTATGTGTATATGTATAGATAATGGTAAAAAACATCATTCTTATGGTTCTAGAGGCTGGGAATCCTCTTAACCAGTATATCTCACTTCCCATGTACGATTGCAGGAATAGGAATACTTTCTGCATCCGACACCACTCTGTATCATGCGGGGTATGGTGCTGAGTATTCAAAAAAAAATAAATAAATAAAATATTATATATATATATATATATATATATATATATATATATATATATATATATATATATATATATATATATATATATATATATATATATATATATATATATATATATATATATATATAATATATATCAGAAATACTTGAATTTAAAAGTATATTGATTGAAAATTCTGGGGGAGCCAGGCTCCCCCCTGCCCTCCCCCCCTTAGTTACACCCAATGACTCTCTTAACTCATAAATCACTCATGTGTACGTACTTACTGTTTTGCAAGTGTGTTTTATGTGCGTATATCTTACTAAAATTATGTTTATATATGTAAATATACGTCTAAACACTTAATTATATTTACACGTCTAACAGAGTATAAATATCCATCTTTTTTTTTTTCTTTTTGCAACTAATTATTGTGCACGATAAAAATATAAAGCTTCTCTGTTATTTCATATCGTTACATTTTTACTTCTGTATATATATATATATATATATATATATATATATATATATATATATATATATATATATATATATATATATATATATATATATATATATATATATATATATTATATATATATATATATATACCCCTTGACCGCCTCTAAGGAGGCGGCCACACCTCGCTCAGAAAGCCCGCCACCACGCCCGGCCTCCTCCACAGGTGCTCCAATGTTGAAATGTTCCAGGCCATCCTGGAATGTTGAGTTGTTGGACAAGCTAGAAGGAAGTGAGACACAGTCTCCGGTGCTGTCCCGCATCTGGTGCAGACGGGGGTATTGGTTTGGTTTATTTTGAATTTGTGTTTGTAGTATTGGAGATTTGGGTGATGGCCGCATCTTAGCTTGGCTAATGTTGCTTGTGTAGGGATGGGGAGAGTGTCGATTATTTTAGAGATGTTAAGGGTGTGTTGGTTAAGAATGTTGTTGGGATTGCGCTGCCTTAGATAGGTATCTGTGAGGGTGATGTGGATATGTTTGATGTGGGAGACGTTGTTAGAGGGGGGGAGGGATATTGTTGAGGATAGGTTTGTATGTTATATATATATATATATATATATATATATATATATATATATATATATATATATATATATATATATATATATATATATATATATATATATATATATATATTATATATATATATATATATATATATATATATTATGGTTGAGCTGATTAATCGGCAATCGGCCATTTTACAGATTAATCATTTTTTTTTCTTGCACTTAATCTGCTATGTATTCGACCTTGCTTATATTTGAATTTATAATTCAGGGAAAGAGGAAGAAATACACTCCTAACTTCTTCAGATGAAATATCTTCATTCTCTTTTTTAAAAAAAGGTTCACATATTATTTATTCAATTGTTACATCTTTAGTATACATTCTGTTATATTTTATATATTATCATTCCTTTGAAATTTAATTCTGAATATGCATAGAAACACACAAACACTAGGTACACGCGCGCACACACACACACACATATATATATATATATATATATATATATATATATATAATATATATATATATATATATATATATATATATATATATATATATATATATAGATGGATAGATATTTAGATAGATAGTGAGGGGCATTTACCCAAAACTTTTACTTTCGTTATCGTCAAATTGTTAACTTTATTACTTTGCTAAAAAAAAGTTACGGTAATTAGTTAATTAAAGTTAACTTTTTCTTTAGGAAGTTTTAAATATTAAATCCCGTTGCAAAATATGTTTTATTTAAAAACAAACAGTAAATAAATAAATAAATGAAAGAATAAAAGAATTCTCCCGTCATCACTTGGGAGTTTGCGAACTCTGGCGATAGTGATGATGACGTTATTACTTCGCCAATAGTTTTCTCTGATTTGTAATCTTTCTTTTTTTTTATTTTATTAACTTCTGCAACGTTCCTGATCTTTATTCTAATTTCCAGTTTATCGAACACTTTCTTCCGCAAGACTCCATCTCTTGTTCTTGAGACTAGAGTGCTTAAGCTCTTCAACACCAATCTCTACTTTTTCCCTAAGGTCATACTATTTCTACTTTCAGTTTTTAGTCAAAAGCAGATGGATGTACAGCGTTTGTGCGCAACGAGGCTATTTGTTCTCGGTTTTCTAATTTGGAGTCTTCAGAATCTCTCGGTGTTGAGGCTTAAATCTCTTTAAATAAAAACCATTTGTTCAGTTTATTTATATCCTAACACTATTGTCTATCGTAAATTATTCTATTATCTAAACTCCAAATAAGAGCACATTCTCCCTTCTTTTAACAATCATAACTTTAGGTGATTTTCGATGGTCACCACAGACAGTGGCTCTCTTCTAGTTCTCAAGATCTTGCATTAATTTTTCTCTCTATAATAACCTTGAGCAGAAGGTGAAGTTCCCTAACCGTATCTCTGATCATCTTGGGAATGAGCCCAATATTTTTAATCCTAATCCTTCTCCATATAATGTTAAACTTCTGCCCCTCAGTTCCTCCGATCACGTTCTTATCTATGTATTCTGTTCTGCCTCTTTAAGTTAACTGCGTCGGATTTTCTGTCATGCTTCTATGATTTCACTTAATAATGATTATTGCAAGGGTGGGAGGGGTCTCAATGAGTATGTAAACTAAATAACGAATAATTTTCTCTTCTTATTCTCGTGCTATTTGCCGTAGAGATGCTGCCGTCAAGAATTACCGTTGTCTTCAAACCCCAGACACTCTACAGCTCCATCCTGAATAATGCAAAATCTATCTTTTGTGATTTCGCAGCTCGTAACGAAGGTTCCAAATCCAGTGAGTTCTCTCTACTACCACTTCTGCAGCCGTGTTCGTGTGTCTGTAGTTTCTCATCGACATCCAACTCACACAATCAGAAGTTAGAATATTTTTTATCTTCATCTCCAACAATTACTCTATTTCTCAATCTCTCTCTTGTTCGTCGACGTGAACCAATTCCAAGATACGTGCCACACTCTAATTAGGGTTTCAATATCCTTTCCCTGAATTTCTATAAAGTAAAAAAGTAGTTTGAAGAATTTTGATGGTACCAGAGCGCTTTTTTAAAATAAATCATTCTCAAGATCAGTGTTTCATAATTCTTTGGTAATTGGGCCTAGGGGTGAAATACTAATTTCCTTCACTTTTTGGACTTTTGCATCAATAAGTGCTTAAATCAATAAGCTTTAAAATTGAAGCTTTCAAAAACTCTAACATACTTGAAATTTCAGACTTGGATTAGGTACATTATTTTTTGGAAATAGAAGAACGATATTCTAAAAAAAACTTGTAAATTGTTAACAGTTAACACAGCCTAATAATTTATTAACCTATTGTTAATAAAAGAATTACTTTTCCAACCAGAATTATAAATATGGGAAAGTATATCAGTATCCAAGGATATTTAATTACCTAACCAAATTTTATATACTTAAATGCAAGAGATATTTTGTTTTTAAACTTGATAAATAACTTTAAAAGTTATTTAAAGATAACTTTGTGGCTATTTGTATTAAAAACATTTTCCCTGATGGAATCTTAAAGATAATTATTATTTCATTATCATTAATATTAAACTTGGAAAAATAAATCAAAATCACATTTACAATCAACTCAATCACTAATATACCAATCAATCAAAATATAAATAATAAAATTTCTATAACAATTAAATCAATAAAATATCAATCAAATTGACATTTTTTAAAAAAATAAAATTAATATATTAGTTTCAAATTTAACAAACATAGTGGCATAATAAATAAGGTTGAAATGAAATTAATTTAATTCAAATAAAATAATATTTTTGTATCTAGAAGAATAACAATAAAATAAATACAACACATTCAATATATAGACAATTGCCTTTAATTATTTAAAAAAATACTCTTAATACTAAGAGCAGTTATAATTAAGTAAAAATTATAATATAAAGAATTAAATGATTATTATCATTACTATCAAATTTTTTTTTTATCACTTTTTCTTTTTATCATTATTATTATTATTATTATTAGGCACTGAAAAATTTATTAAAATTAAATAAAACTTAAAAGTTTCCAATTTATTTTAGAAAACATTATAAAAATGTTAATATCATTATTACCGCTACCGTTAAAATAAATATAATAATAATAATAATATATTATTAGTTGTAGAAATACTACTACTACTAAAAATAATAATAATGAGGTTATTGGTAGAAATACTACTACTACTAAAAATAATAATAATAATAATAATATATTATTAGCTGTAGAAATACTACTACTGCTAAAAATAATGATTTATTATTAGTTGTAGAAATACTACTACTACTAAAATTAATAAAAATAATAATCAAATCTCTCTTTTAGATAAAAAGAAAAATTTATATTAGTGCATAATTCAAATTAAAAATTTTAATAATATTTATTTATATTTTTTAAAAACTAAAAAGGGCTGCTGGGGTGAAAAGTTCATCCTATGAGCCAATTCATGCACTGACCATTCACGTATATATATATATATATATATATATATATATATATATATATATATATATATATATATATATATATTATATATATATATATATATATATATATATATATATATATATATATATATATATATATATATATTAGTGATGGATCGGATGTTCATATTTTCCCAAATTTGCGGATGCGGATTATTGAATTTTGGAAGTGCGGTGCGGATGCGGATGTTGAATTTTTTCGAAATGCGGATGCGGATGCGGATTTGAATTTTCGAAAGTGCGGATGCGGATTTGAATTTTAGCCGCCGATGCGATGCGGATGTTTGGATGTTAATTTTGATGAGGATGCGGATGCGGATGTTATATAATATTATATATATATATATATATATATATATATATATATATATATATATATATATATATATATATATATATATATATATATATATATATATATATATATATATATATATATATATATATATATATATATATATATATATAATCACTATCCACATTCCACTTTCGTGAGGTGGTGCCCGCCACAATTCCCTTACAAACATAACTATTCTTACCTTTCAACGCTTTCACCACCACCCCCCATCTCTGTCTCCACAAATCTTCTACCCTCGTCTAAACTCAAATTCCTTCCATCAAAAATTTCTCACTCCATCCATCCATCTCCACTTCGGCCTTCCCCTCCCCTACCCTTCCCCTATCAACATGGATCTACGTACCTTGCCAA
>SEYY01009756.1:0-12500 GCA_009176605.1 Armadillidium nasatum | reverse complement strand
ATAATAATAATAAAAATAATAAAAAAAAAAATAAATCTTTAGAATTGGCTTTATATATAATATTATAATATATATATATATATATATATATATATATATATATATATATATATATATATATATATATATATATATATATATATATATATATATATATATATATATATATCCTTGCAAGAAGACTAAGTCCCAGATAAATAGACAGACGCAACCGTCATATTCTGTATAGAATTGGAGATAAAGAAGACTACAGACAAATCAGATTACTATACTGCTAAAATTGTCCTAACGAATCGTTGGGACAAGTGGCAAAAATGTGACAGTAAACTTTTCAATAGAAGAAAGACATGTTAAGCATAAGAAAGTCGCTTTACAACGATTCATTTTGTAATAAGAAAGTAACTGAAAAAAAATTTTTTTGTGACATTTGAGCCACTTGTTCCAACGATTCGTTAGGACAAATTTTTGTAGTGTATAGACTATTGCATAACTCATTATGTATCCAGGTAATTCAATAACTGATGGAAAGATATAACTAGAATTACATTCATTATATGTCTTTAAAAGATTATGAAAAAAAAAAACTTTTGACTCAGTGAACTAGTGTTCACTAACGTAATAAACTAATTTTTTATCCTATAAAAGTTCAAGGAACTTCAAATAGCTTATGCTAGGAGGGTGGCCTTGGAGCAGCTATTCTCTAATCTTTCTCGAATTTCAAAAAAGGCAGGCTGGGAAAACATGGTTGTTTTCAATACCTCAACAACTCGGCTCCTTTATATTGTTCCTGGACATATATAAATTAAATATATATATAAATATTTTATATATTCAAGGTACTACTAAACTATGAATAAAACTGCATCATCAAACGTTTAAATTATTTGAATGAAAATATAAAAAAAGTACAATAAAAAAGGGAGACAGTCAAAGAGACTATTACAAAATTATTAATAAACAACCGTCTACCGTGGCTCAAACGGTAGAGTGATTGATTCACGTGATTGAGAGCGCCGGTTTCGATCCCACTTGAGGATCCTAGGTGATTCCATTCAAACAATTCTCCTTGAAAAGTTAGGGTCTAGGGATTTTCGTCTCATCAATTATTTCGGTTTTATTGCGTTAATCTCTATACTAATACTGTTATAACGGACACTGTTCTTCTAAACTTTCCTTCCGTTTTGCTTCTCCACTCAGAATTTGTGCGACGTCTTAGCTTTTTAACCAAAGACTTTACACCAAGCTCATTCTTACATATATTCTACTGGTATTGCTTGTAAAACACACTCACTTTATCTATTTCCTCAACTTGCTGTCTAACGTTTTGTATCGAGACATAACATCAATCACTATCAATTTACCCCCAAATAAGGTGAAATTCAGTAGGCTATTGGTCTTTATATATATATATATATATATATATATATATATATATATATATATATATATATATATATATATATATATATATATATATATATATATATATATATATATATATATATATATATATATATATTATTATTATTTTACCTTAACGAATTAACAACCCCTAAAAAATATTTTTTGCACTGTTAATATTAGTTTGATTAATAATATTTAAGACAATTAATAATAATAATAATTCGAAAGAAAACTAAGCAACCAAACCCTGATGGTCAAAAACTTTAATCTGGCACTCGAAGAGAGAAGTGAATCTTACGAAGCAACATATAATGCTCAATTATTGCTGATAAGGCAAAAAACTTAACTTCCTTGTTGTATGATCTCATGTTATTGTATATATATATATATATATATATATATATATATATATATATATATATATATATATATATATATATATATATATATATATATATATATATATATATATATATATATATATATATATATATATATATATTAGTAGTGGGACGGTTAAGAATTTTTAGATGATGACGATTATAGTAAATTTGACGATGACGATGAAATTGAAAAAGTATAAAAATTTTTAAAAATTTTAATAAATTTGACAATTTTATAAGAAGAAAGAATTAAATTGTCTTTTCTTTATATTATTTATTCAAATTTAATTTTAGTGTATGGTCCAGGATGTCCCACTTGCTCTCGAACCTAATATATGCTGCGCTTATAGATATCAAAGTACTGGTCATAAGTTAATAAAATTTGCTACAAACAAACCTTTGTGTGTGAGAATCGAGGTAAAATCAAGAGAGGTCGCGACACTTGCCACACGTCCAACGTCAGGATGTACGAATTTTGAGTCCTGCTTTGAAGATCGGGTCATTTCCAAGGGATTTTGGCTGCAACCTTCCATAACATGGAAGAGCGTGTTCAGGAATCCTTTGATACTAATGACTATCAATTCCAACACTTGTTGCTCTGCCAACACCATTTTAACACACCAAGATTTGCTCATGGCAAATTTTATTAACCTTTTACATGCAAATTTCTAGTACTTTAAATTTAGAGCTCTTAAATTGTGATGCAGATACAATCTTTTCTCCAATTTCTGGGTTAATATGATTTCGTTTTGGAGAGTATATTTGGCCCCCACTTTTTAGCAGCTTTTCATTCTCAATAACAGAGGGTGGAGCAGAAGTTTCTTGATTTGTGGCATTTGAGTGTGCATATAGAAAAAAGATGCAGAAAAGAACGTTTACAGACTTTACTAGAAGAGTACCTGTAATATTGAAAATAGAGTTTAAGTATGGGGTCAGAGAGTGTGACAAAGAAAGGATGAGTGTGGTAAGATTTGTCGCAAAAGTCCTTCTCAAAGTATGAACCCATCTGTAGTGTGAAGCATACAACTGGAAAGTATGGAAGAGGAGTGTCTGTTGTAAGAGCAGTATAGGAAGAGCGGCGAAACAATTCGATTGCAGAAGTGGTTCGAAGAAACTTTGTGAGAGTTGATATGTCGAAAAGCCATAAACTTGACAATCAGGGAACTGTGCGAATGGAACCATCTTAGATGTGAGAGATACTCCAAACAAGGGTAAACAACACCCGTATAGAGAATAAGTAGCTATACCAGATATCACTTCAACTCTGATAGATACCATACCATATCGGAATAACGAGGAAAGAGGAGGCAAATAAATATACGAAACTAGTCTTCAAGACCCACCACGACAGCTCAAAATTATTTTTTCTATGTCAGGCGACGACCCCGACTCCCTAGTATAAAACCCACCATTTGAAAGTTGCCATTTTCTTACGTAGCAACCATTACCAAGAGGTTATCTTGGCCCGATTCCTAACAGTTACATATTTATGGATGCTGCTCCTTCTCTCTATGAAATTAATTTTGATGCTTTATTCCTCCTTTTATTCGTCATATATACAATGTCCTTCACCAAGTTCACTAAAGACCTTTTCTCCCTCATTCACTCTAGACCCCCGGATGGAGATATCTTGGCTGATTCATTTTTCCTCCATATAAATACTGTCATAGCATTCTTACATGATTTACATTGTATTTAGTTTTCTCTTTGGTGCCCTTTACACGTTGTCTATTAAATCGTCCCTATGTCTAATTCTGTTTTCCCGGTGTCCTTGTATTCGTATGTTTTGTATTGTGACCTTTATAAGTTTTGAGTGTTTTTATTAATACAAAAAACGTCTTTCGCACTTCATTAGGCTTACTTTAATTAGTGTCAATATACTTTATATACATACTTTTATCATATATATATATATATATATATATATATATATATATATATATATATATATATATATATATATATATATATATATATATATATATATATATATATATATATATATATATATATATATCCTCTAGTCAGCAAAGGCCAGAGAAATACTTATTTTCATCAGAGTTGGAAAATAAAGGAATAGTAGTCAAATTAAATTAAAGGCCGACATGCCTTGAAAAACGGCGCTTGAATTAAGGTGTTCAAGTCAAAGGGAGTGTGTCCCTCACTTTACCTGTAGAGTACATTTAAGCAAAGGCATAGAGGTTAAGTTTGAGGTTTGAGAGTTGGCCCGTGGAAGGATGACTGTGTAGAAAGGCGTGTTATGATAATTAGGAAGTATGTGACTAGAGACTTCAGATGGGCAGTTTCCGTTCTAATAGCGATAGTATATGATGAGAGTGACACAACAGTTCTACGAGAAAAGACTGGAGAGTTAGTGAGAGCAAATTGGTTGAATGACATAAAAAGCCCTAGACTTCACCTTTTCAATGCGAGCTGTATGAGTGAAACCACACCAGTGTGTGTGTGCGGCCATACAGAGACAAACAAGACCCATATAAAGGGTGCCTGTCAAGAAATTTCGAAGGCACCCCAGAATACCCAACTTTTTAGAAGCTTGTGGAGAAAGTGAAGTAATGTGTTCATTCCAAGAAAGATCACAAGAACAAGAAACAATGCTTCTGACCCAAATTGAAATCCGTAAAAGATCTAAGGTTAGCAGCTAGCATCAATTAATTGTTATTGTGTGAAAGAAGAGGACCAAGAGTCAGTGAGAAGAGAAAGATCCCAAATAGAATATTTCTTACGAAAACAATACTGGGTTTTTACGATACAGCTAAAAAATGAACGCACGTTTTTTCAGAAATAAGCGAAGGTTGAAGTATAAAGATTCAGACAATATATATAATCAAGGCCAAGGCAGGATGCAAGCTGAATTGAACAAGTTTTACGAACAACTGGAGTTATATATATATATATATATATATATATATATATATATATATATATATATATATATATATATATATATATATATATATATATATATATATATATATATATATATATATATATAGTATGTGATGGATTTTTTGAATTTTTTTTTACAAAAATGAATTTATTTTTTATTTATTTTTTTGGCCATTTTAAGACCATTTTCGTTATATATATATATATATATATATATATTATTATATATATATATATATATAATATATATTATATATATATATATATATATATATATATATATATATATATATAATGGCTTAGGTTCAGAATCTTTCTGACCTTATATATCGATATTTTTAAATCGATTGGCAGTAGGCCTCATCACGCGGCCACGCTCTTGTATAGTTAGGCCTCTATTTTCGGCAACTTCGGTAGTTCAGGTTATGATAAGTCGAACTAAGTTCGCTAGAAAACTTAATAATAATAATAAAAATAATTAGAATAATAGGCATACATGAAATGAAAACTAAATAATAATAACACAAATATCAAAAAATTTGAATTTTTCGATATATCGATATTTTCCAAATATCAAAGGTCAGAAAGATTCTGAATATATATATATATATCATTGTATAAGGATATATATATATATATATATATATATATATATATATATATATATATATATATATATATATATATATATATATATATATATATATATATATATATATATATATATATATATATATATATATATATATATAATTACCAGCAACAAGAAACACGAAACACTATGACTGAAAAAATGTAAAGATCTCCAAGTTTCTAAATCAAACTAGACAATGCATAGACTTAGTTAAGTCTATGAGACAATGTCACAGACAATGTTGAAATGTTCTAACTTTTAAAAGTCGATTTTCGAAAGTTTTCTTTCTTTGGTCACATTTACAGTACGGTGGCGTGCAAGCAAAACTGCCAGACGTATGATTTCAACATTGAGGTAATGTAAATAAATAGTAATAAAAAATTTATATATATATATATCTCATTCAAAAAAATATATACCATTTTCAAATATTTGTATATTAATTCCAAATCTTAATAAAAAAAATGGTACTACTCTAATAATTCTCTGTCACCGAGATTTTTGAAAATGAGTACAACAATAAAGTACAAACTAGGGTTGGCCGAGCTCCGGAATTTTCCGCACCGCACCGCACCACACCGCACCAGGTCGTCGTGCACCGCACCGCACCAGTTGGCGTTTATTGCGCACCACACCGCACCGCACCGGAAGCAAAATGCAGTGCACCGCACCGCACCGCACC
The DNA here is from genome assembly GCA_009176605.1 of Armadillidium nasatum. Lineage (NCBI taxonomy): Eukaryota > Metazoa > Arthropoda > Malacostraca > Isopoda > Armadillidiidae > Armadillidium > Armadillidium nasatum. The sequence goes on along the minus strand of SEYY01009756.1, from coordinate 6,490 downwards.
GCACCAAAAGCTAAACTAAGCGCACCGCACCGCACCGAAATCAGCGCACCACGCACCGCACCGCACCGACATATACAATTAAAGCATATATATATATATATATATATATATATATATATATATATATATATATATATATATATATATATATATATATATATATATATATATATATATATATATATATATATATTATTTCACCTCTGGTGGGCAAAGGCCAGAGGCCTACTAAAATTCCACCAGAGTTAGGGGGAAAGACGGAAGCCTGGTCAAATTAAAGGCCGACGTGACCTGATACAGGACGTTTGAACGTGTGTAAGTCATAGGAAGTTGAAAAAATAGAAGAAGGGAGTGTGTTCAAGACTTTACCAGTAGAGTACATGTAGGACAGAGCATAACGGTTAAGTCTGGGGTCAGAGAGTTGGACAGAGAAAGGACGAGACTGTGTAGAAAGTCGAGTCGCACGAGCCCTTCTCGGTGGAGGAGGTATGTGACGAGAGAATTCAGAAGAGCAGTATCATTGTAATAGCGATATTATAGAGAGTGACGCAACAATTCGAAGCGCAGAAAGAGATTGAAGAGTTAGTAAGAGCAGGAGAGTTGATGAGACGAAATGCCCTAGACTCTACCTTCTCTAGGAGAGCTGTATGTGTGGAACCAAATACATAGATGTGCGAAGCATACTTCATACAAGGGCGAACAACACCCCTTTACAGAGCAAGCAAATGGGGTGGAGTGAAGAAATACTGAAGGCGCCTCAGAACACCCAACCTCTTAGAAGCTTGTTTAGAAAGAGAGGTAATGTGATCTTTCCAAGAAAGATCACGAGAAAAGGAAACACCGAGAATATTAAGAACAGATGAAGATCTGAGTTGAGTGTTTTCGAAGAAGATATCATAGTTGTATGGAAGATTGTGTCGAGTGGAGAGATGGAGGAATTGAGTTTTTGAGGCATTGAAACTTCCATGTTTTCTCTTCCCCAATTTGAAATACGAGATAGATCAGAGGTCAGCTGCTCCAAGGCAACCCTCCTTGCGTCTAGTAACTGTTGTTGAGAGGGGCGCCTTTAAAATTGAAAAGAGTAATGAAGGGTGGATCATCAGCATAGGAGTGGATAGGAGATGAAGTAACAGAGAGAAAGTCATTAATGAAAACTAGAAAAAGTGTTGGGGATGGAACAGATAGTTGAGGAACACCACTATTAATAGATTTATAGGATGAACGGTGGCCGTCTACAACAGCTGCTATAGAACGACCAGAAAGGAAATCATAGAGAAGGCCACAGAGAGAAGGGTAGATTCCGAAAGAGGGAAGTTTGGAAATCAAAGCTTTGTGCCAGACTCTATCGAAAGCTTTCGATATGTCCAGCGCGACAGCAAAAGTTTCACCGAAATGCCGAAGAGTGGAGGACCAAGAGTCCGAGAGAAGGGAAAGAAGATCACCTGTAGAGCGTTTCTTACGAAAGCCATACTGGCGATCAGAGATAAGATTAGAAGAATTGAGATTTTTCCAAATCTTTCTGTTAAAGATAGATTTGAAAACTTTAGAAAGAGCGGAAGTTAAAGAAATTGGACGGTAGTTAGAGCTTTGAGAGGGGTCCCCCTCCTTTGGCACAGGCTGAATGAGCGCACGTTTCAGGAAAGAAGGGAAGGTTGAAGTAGAAAGACATAGGCGAAATAGTTTACCAAGGCATGGTGCAAACTCAGAAGCACAAGTTTTGAGAACCACAGGAGGGATACCATCAGGATCGTATGCCTTCTTAGTGTTAAGCTCAGAGAGAGCAGAAATGACATCTTTAGAAGAAATTACAATTTTAGGCATAAAAGTGTTAGAGGGGGTTGAAGGAGTAGGAACAGCTTCGGAATCGTCTAAGGTTGAATTAAAGGCAAAAGTTTGAACAAAGAGTTCAGCTTTAGAGGAGGGCAAAACGGCAATTGAACCGTCAGAAGATACTAGAGGAGGGAAAGAGGAAGAAGCAAAGTTAGAGTTGACATTTTTGGCAAAATGCCAAAAGAGCGAGAGAAAGAGGAGCCAGAAAGATTATTGAATTTTCTACGGAGAAAAGAGTTTTTAGTATCTCGAAGAATAGATTTTGCTCGATTTCGGGATGAAATATAAGTTGAGTGAGGTTCTGGAGTTTGAAGACGACGGTATTCCCTAAAGGCAGCATCCCTGAGGCGAATAGCACGAGAACAAGCAGAGTTAAACCAAGGTTTGTTAGGTTTAGTAGAAGGGAAAGAATATGGAATGTACGCCTCCATGCCAGAGAGAATCACCTCCGTTATGCGCTCAGCACACTCCGAGGAACCCCTCCCACGGAAACAGTAATCATTCCATGGAAAATCAGAAAAGTACAGACCGCAAGTCAGACCAGTTAGTGGCACCGAAATGCCATAAACGTCTCCTCGCCGAAGGCGGGGGCCGTTCTTGCGGAAGACTTGAAGAGACAGGACAAGATACAGAGATAAGAAGGTGATCGGATGAACCCAGAGGAGGAAAGAGTTTAACAGTATAAGGGGAAGGATAAGAAGTTAGGAAAAGATCTAGTATGTTGGGTTCATCACCATCGGGTAGGGAGGTGCACCAACTGCTCAAGGTTGTTTTGGATAGAAAATTGGTAGGCGAGTTCACCAGCTGGATCAAAAGAACTAGATGAAAGTCATTGGCGGTGGTGAACATTGAAATCACCTAAAATGATGATTTCGGAGAAAGGAGAAGAAGGAAGAATGTGTTCTATTTTATAGTTAAGATAGTCGAAGAATTTTGGATAGTCTGTAGAGTTAGGAGACAAGTAGACAGAACAAATGAATTTAGTTTTAGAGTTGCAAAAAAGTTTAAGCCATAAAGTAAAGAATTCAGAAGATTCCAAATTAGAGACACAAGAAAGGACAACATCATTGTGCACGTCTGCGCAATATCTGCCTTTGTGTGAAAATTGAGGATAGAGACAGTAGGAGGAAACAGAGTAGGGTTTGCTCTCAGAACACTCAGGCACTTGAGTTTCAGATATTATATATATATATATATATATATATATATATATATATATATATATATATATATATATATATATATATATATATATATATATATATATATATATATATATATATATATATATATATATATATATATATATATATATATATATATAAAGGGTGGTTAAATTTTAAGGGCCGATGTTGATTTTGAATAAAACACAAATTACTTAGGAATTTATTGTCATTTCTTTTTATTATGATAATATGGTATGGTTCAATTATGTATGGAACAAAATATCGGCCAAATGGCCGCCGCGACCTCGGCGGCACACCTCCATCCGATGGTCCAAATTTTCGATGACGCTGAGGCATAATTGGGGTTCTATGCCGTTAATGCCGAATTATCTCATCCTTTAGCTCTTGAATTGTTGCTGGCTTATCGACGTACACCTTTTCTTTCAAATAACCCCAAAGAAAGAAGTCCAACGGTGTCAAATCACATGATCTTGGCGGCCAATTGACATCGCCACCACGTGAGATAACACGGCCATTGAATTTGTCGCGCAAAATACCATTGTTTCGTTAGCTGTGTGGCAATTGGCACCGTCCTGTTGAAACCACATATGTCCACATCCATACCTTCCAATTCGTGCCATAAAAAGTTCGTTATATCTCACGATAGCGAACACCATTCACAGTAACTGCCTGACCGGCCTCATTTTGGAAAAATACGGCCCGATGATGCCGCCAGCCCATAAACCACACCAAACAGTCACTCTTTGTGGGTGCATTGGTTTTTCGACAATCACTTCTTGGATTAGCATTCGCCCAAATGCGGCAATTCTGCTTATTGACGAATCCACTGAGGTGAAAATGTGCCTCATCACTGAAGATGATTTTCCTCGAAAATTGATCATCCACTGTTGCCATTTCTTGCCACCATTCTGACCATTGACGACGTTTTGTATGGTCAAGAGGCTTTAGTTCTTGAGTCAATTGCACCTTGTAAGCGTTTAAATGCAAGTCTTTATGCATAATGTTCATCAACGACGAGCGTGAGAGGTGCAATTGTTGGGCACGACGACGAGTTGAAGTGGATGGCTCCTCAGCCACACTATCGCGAACAGCAGCAATATTTTCTGCAGTACGAGCTGTACGAGCATGCACTGGTCTTTTCAAATCTCCTACAGACCCGGTTTGCTCAAATTTTTTTCACGATTTTTCCGATTGTACGCACATTTGGACGATTAAATTGACCAAAAAAATCACGAAGTGCACGATATGCATTTTGATTTGAACGCCCATTTTCATAATAAGCCTGAATAACTTTAACACGTTGCTCATTGTGTATCTTTCCATGGTTCAAATTGAGTAAGTCTGAAATTGAAAAAAGTCAAATGAAATGCAGTAAAAAACGTTTAGATTCAAATATACAATTTAACCACCCTATATATATATATATATATATATATATATATATATATATATATATATATATATATATATATATATATATATAACAATATAATGTAAAATATTTTATCACCAAAACTCTGATCCTCCATCTTTCTACTCGATAGACCAGGGCTTCTTAAACTTTTTTATATAGCGACCCCCTTCAAGCTTAGGAAATTTTAAACGACCCCCTCCTCCATATAATGAAATATATATTAACCGTAGATGTAGATGTAATATCGCACTATTTTACAATGTAAATAAAATAAGGATTAAAGAATACGTACCCATTCATTTCACATATATATAATTGGAAACGTTGACGGGATATCGGTCGTAATAAAACACAATAAACAGAATGACATAAAACTATATATATATTTATTCAATAGGAAAAATAAACTTTTGTAACAATTTTTTTATAAGAAAACATAAAACTATATCTATATATTCAATAGAAAAAATAAACTTTTGTGACAATTTTTTTAATAAAAACATATTATTAACATCACACAATATTAATGTGACGGATGTGATTGTTTATTTTTACACAAATAATTAAATCTAGGCTCAATTTGAGTTAGTGCAGATCGTAATAAATTTTCAACGTTTATTAAAGTTGAACGGTATTTTGATTTTATGTAAGTTAATGTGGAAAAGGCTGATTCACATAAATATGTTGTACAAAATGGCAGTAATTTGTTCATTGCCATTTCCGATAGTAGGGGATATTCTGATTTGATTTCTATCCAAAATTCATGCACAGGCACTTTGAGAAAATCTGAGTCGCAAGGTAGTATCACTTGTTAATTCGGCAAATTCTTCTTGTGCTTTTAAGTTTAAAAAATTAATTTCTTTCATTTCAATTTGAAAATGGATTGCAAATCCATTGTTGTGTATCGATATCATTGGGAAAATACCTATGCATGTAAACTTCCATATCCTTCAAATGATTAACTATAATTTTTGTTATAGGAGTATCTTTTTTTGAAATATTGTTACTAATTATATACTCGTCAGTAAATGGAAACATTTCGAGCGATCCACTTTCCACTCTGTTCTTCCATATAAGAATTTTTTTAACAAAGGCCTCAAGTTTATTTTTTAACATAAACATATTAACGCAGACTCCCTGCATTGATAAATTCATATCATTGATTTTATCAAAAATATCTGCCAAATAGCATAGCTTGAGAAGCCATAAATTATCGTGAAAATAATCGGCCAAATTAGAATTTTGCTCTGTTAGAAATATAAGAACTTCATCTTTTAAAGTTAATAATCGTTTCAAACTTCGACCTCTTGATAGCCACCTAACTTCAGCATGTAGCAATAAACTTGTATAATCCGAATCCATATCAATGCACAAATTTTTAAACAATCGACTATTAAGTGCTCGACTTTTAATAAAGTTAATGATTTTGACTGCATCAAAAAAAAACAGTGTTTAATTCTGGTGCAATTTTTTTAACAACAAGTGCCTCTCGGTGAATCATACAATGTGTAAATGTAATATGATCATTTCCAGCTTTAACAAATGCTGTAAAACCAAGATCTTGTCCGGTCATTGCTGCAGCACCGTCTGTGCACACACCAACACAATTTTTCCAATTTAATCCTTCTTTTTCAAAAAACTCATTTACTTTTTTATATATATCTTTTCCACGAGTATGACCTTCCAGAGGACGACAAAACAGTATATCTTCATGAATGCTTCCCTCATAAATATATCTTACAAAAAGTAACAACTGTGCCATTTTTGAAATGTCTGTCGACTCGTCCAGTTGTATTGCAAACTTTGAGCTGTCTTTAAGCCTCATAAGAAGCTGTTGAAATTGATCATTGCTAATGTCTGAAATTCTTTTGGACACAGTGTCATTTGATAATGGAATTTTACTAATTTCAGCAGCATACTGTTTTCCATGAACAATTTCAGACATTCTTATAGCTGCAGGTAGTAAAAGTTGCTCTCCAATAGTAAAAGGCTTTTTCGTTTTTGCTATCAAATACGAAACTTCATACGATGCCAATAGATATTTATCATTCAAAGTAAC
>SEYY01009755.1:47500-52500 GCA_009176605.1 Armadillidium nasatum | reverse complement strand
GTCGCTTCTCCTTATAATGAATAATATATAGTATTATATAATATATTTATATACTATATATATATATATATATATATATATATATTTAAAAAAATTATAAATAAATATTATATATAATATATATATATATATATATATATATATATATATATATATATATATATATATATATATATATATATATATATATATATATATATATATATATATATATATATATATATATTTTTTTTTTTTTTTGTTTTGTTTTATTAAATAATCTGAATTTAATTTCAGATTTTTGATTCAAGAACTGCATTAAAAATTTTGTTGCTCCTCTAAAGTTTGAGAAAAATATTATGTTTTATTTTATTTTATTTTTGTTTTATTAAATAATCTGAATTTAATTTCATATTTTTGAATCAATAGAAAACTTCCAAATATTTTATATTTCAAGAATTTGTTTTAACGGCTTTCCAAATAATTATCTGGTCTTAACTTAGGGCTAAACCTTTCCCAAAAAAAAACAATTTACAACTTCAAAATAGTTCTGAAGAATTTTCGACGTCCTATCTCTAAAGATCTATTTTCCTTCAATATATATATATATTATATATATATATATATATATATATATATATATATATATATATATATTATATATATATATATATATATATATATATATATATATATATATATATATATATATATATATATATATATATTAATCTTTTATGTAGTATATTCTTTACCCGATTGTGCTCCTCCTTCTTCAAATACATTGAAAGTTTAAACGTCAAGCGGTGCCTTCTTCATTTCCTGAGCCACTCTCTTTCTTTCGTTAAGTGCTAATGGATTTCTCTCCAACATCAAATTAAGCACCAAGTCGCTATGTGTCTCCTTCAAAAGGTGCTAAAATTATTTCTACACCATATAAAAGTGCTAAAAGGATATCTCCCCCACAATAGATCCAAAGATCACTCAAAGGCTACGAAATATACAAGAACAGTGTCCCGTTTTCTATCTCGTTTTTTTTCTTTCTATTTTTAAGGTAAACTAAATTAAAAAATAATAAAAAAAAAAGACTTTGTCATCATCTAGCTAAAAGCTTTTCTTCATTTTCTTTTCTTTTTTTTTTATAATTCTATTTTTTTTTTTTATTTCTTTATTTTTTTTTTATTACTGTCAATTTGGTTAGCATTTATTTCATTTTCTTTTTTTAGTTTTTATTATTACATACATATTTTAAATTTCTTTCGCATTTTACTGTGTAATAGTATTATATATATATATATATATATATATATATATATATATATATATATATATATATATATATATATATATATATATATATATATATATATATATATATATATATATTTCGAGTATTTTTTAATATACATAAATAAATTATTCATGAAACTGAAGACATTTAATTGTGTTTATAACATTGTTGAGAATGACAAGCAGTAAGCTTTTATTATTTTCGCTTCTATGAATATATTTCATGTGACGAATTTGTCGCATAATAATAAATTAATCTTGCCTCCTACAGACAAACTTACTATCTAATATATAATATATATATATATATATATATATATATATATATATATATATATATATATATATATATATATATATATATATATATATATATATATATATATATATATATATATATATATATATATATATATATATATATATATATATATATATATATATATATATATATATATATATATATATATATATATATATATATATATATATATATAATATATATATATATATATATATATATATATATATATAAATAAACATAAATATTCGAGGAAATCAAGTGTCAGTATTATTAATAGAATAGGTTTTAGTAAGATGGGAATTCTGTGCAAGTTTTTGACACTCTTCACATTTCACTACAAAAAAATGTCCTAACGAATCGTTGGGACAAGTGGTAAAAATGTTACAGTAAAATTTTCATTAGAGAAAAGAAAATGTTAAGTATAAGAAAGTCGCTTAACCGATTTGCTTCTAATTAAGAAAATAACTGAAAAATTTTTTTTTTTGGTAAATTTCTGTCACTTGTTCCAGCGATTTGACAGGACAATTTTTACAGTGTACTAAAACAGCAGATGTTAGTGGAGACTGACTACTCTCAACTTATTTCCTTTGAGGGAACCCATAAGAGCAAGGGATACAATTTCTGCACAAATTTTTGTCGCAAATTGATAACTTTAATATTTTTCCATTATTATATCTCTCTGGTTACATTATATATTATATATATATATATATATATATATATATATATATATATATATATATATATATATATATATATATATATATATATATATATATATATATATATATATATATATATATACTGATATATATATATATATATATATATATATATATATATATATATATATATATATATATATATATATATATATATATATATATATATATAATATATATATATATATATATATATATATATATATATATATATATATATATATATATATATATATATATATATATATATATATATATATATATATATATATATATATATATATATATATATATATATATATTATATATATATATATATATATATATATATATATATATATATATATATATATATATATATATATATATATATATATATATATATATATATATATATATATATATATATATATATATATATATATATATATATATATATATATATATATATATATATATATATATATATATATATAATATATATATATATATATATATATATATATATATATATATATAGTATATAATATATATATATATATATATATATATATATATATATATATATATATATATATATATATATATATATATATATATATATATATATATATATATATATATATATATATATATATATATATATATATATATATATATATATATATATATATATATATATATATATATATATATATATATATATATATATATATATATATATATATATATATATATATATATATATATATATATATATATATATATATATATATATATATATATATATATATATATATATATATATATATATATATATATATATATATATATATATATATATATATATATATATATATAATTTTCAAATGACTGATACAGATACAAAAGACAAGTGCCATGTTTGGCATAAGAACCGCACTTCCTTTGTCTCATTTTCCGGCTTTCTTGACATGTTGGTCGGTGGCACTCAAATTTCATCCCTCTTTTCAAACAAGACGAAAACATTAGTGCCAGATCAGATGGCCCTAATTGTTGTGATATTTTCAAGGTTAAAAGGTTATTTTACAAAACAAATACATTGCCTACTAAACATACACATATAGAGCTAATATATATATATATATATATATATATATATATTATATATATATATATATATATATATATATATATATATATATATATATATATATATATATATATATATATATATATATATTATATATATATATATATATATATATATATATATTATATATATATATTATATATATATATATATATATATATATATATATATATATATATATATATATATATATATATATATATATAATATATATATATATATATATATATATATATATATATATATATATATATAATATATATATATATATATATATATATATATATATATATATATATATATATATATATATATATATATATATATATATATATATATCCTCAAAGTCAAAAAACTTTAATTAAACCGCAAATTTTAAGAGAATTCAACAATCATAAAGTTATCTTTCAGTTTTTTCATTGATCAAAAACTGCTTTTTAATAATTTTACGATTTTAATTACAGAAATGTATCAAGTATTAATGAGAGATAACTATCACATAAATTTTATATATATATAATATATATATATATATATATATATATATATATATATATATATATATATATATATATATATATATATATATATATATATATATATATATATATATATATATATATATATATATATATATATATATATATATATAATATATATATATATATATATATATATAATATATATATATATATATATATATATATATATATATATATATATATATATATATATATATATATATATATATATATATAATATATATGGGGATATATACCCGATAATATTATATATATATATTTATATATATATATTATATTAATCTGGGAGTATTTGGACAAAAAAGGATAAGACTGTACAGAAAAGCTTGCTACACGGGCCCTTTTCAAAGGAGGAAGTATGCGACGCGAGTGTTCAGAAGAGCAGTGTCCATTGTAATAGCTATAGTATAGAGAGAGTGAAGGTAGCAACAATTCGACGACCAGAAAGAAAATGGAGAGAGTTAGCTAGACCGTAAGAGTTGATAAAACGAAAAGCCATAGACTCCACCCTTTATCGGAGAGCTGTATGAGTGGAACAACCCCAGATGTGTGAGGCACAATCCATACAAAAGTGAATAACACCCCTATGAAGATATATATATATATATATATATATATATATATATATATATATATATATATATATATATATATATATATATATATATATATATATATATATATATATATATATATATATATATATATATATATATATATATATATATATATATATAATATATATATATATATATATATATATATATATATATATATATATATATATATATATATATATATATATATATATATATATATATATATATATATATATATATATATATATATATATATATATATATATATATATATATATATATATATATATATATATATATATATATATATATATATATATATATATATATATATATATATATATTATATATAAGACTTTGTTTACAGCGCTCATATAAACAGCGTAAAAATGAAATGTGAAAATGGATGTTTCTCATATTTCTAAAAGTCGA
>SEYY01009755.1:20000-25000 GCA_009176605.1 Armadillidium nasatum | reverse complement strand
TCCATAGATGCCTCTGCTACTTTGAACTGGAGTTCGCAATAGAAACTAAATTTATTAAATCTCACTAATTAGTATTTGCTTCAAGAAATATTTAAGTAGATAGTAAAAAAATGGATAGGTATATATATAATATATATATATATATATATATATATATATATATATATATATATATATATATATATATATATATATATATATATATATATATATATATATATATATATATATATATATATATATTAAATCTTTAAGTAAATACATAGACAGGAAGATAGATAAAAGAATTACATAGATAAAAAAAGATTGAAAATTTTCCCACAATGTTTGTGGCTTTCACTTCTTTAAAATGTTATTTTACATTAAATTTTTTATTAAGAGAAAGTTTTAGATGTTTTCATCTGAACCTGAAAAGATATCAAGATGAAAGAATAAATCTTTTTTAAAAAAATGGGTTCTTAATAACATAAATCATTATCTCTTTTATTACCAGCCTCATAAAATGACGATTTTTGTTCTTTCTCTCGCTCTTTCACTCTCTCATTCTCTCTCTCTTTTTCTCTTTCTTTCTCACCTTCACACTCTCTTTCCCTCTCTCTCTCACACACATTCTCTTCCTTACTCTCTCTCTTTGTGTCTCTCACTCCCTCTCTTTCTCTCTCTCTCTCTCTCTCTCTCTCTCTCTCTCTCTCTCTCTCTCTCTCTCTCTCTCTCTCTCTCTCTCTCTTTTCTCTCTCTTTCTCATTTTCTCTCTTTATTTCTCTTTTTTTCTTTCATATATATTATATATATATATATATATATATATATATATATATATATATATATATATATATATATATATATATATATATATATATATATATATATATATATATATATATATATATATATATATATATATGGGAAGTTTTAGCCTTGAGAATCGAAAAAAATCGTGTTATGAAAATTTCTTAGGAGAGGATTTAATTTCTGTTTTCAGTTCCATGACTACAATTGTTGCGTTTCCCTACATTTGTCAAACATCTGAAATAGTTTGAAGGCGTTTGATTGTATCAACTATAGGCTATTGCTGAATCAAACACCTTCATTCCTTTTGTCAAACATTCAAAATAGTTTGAAGGTGTTTGATTGTATCATTTCTAGCCTATTACAGAATCAAACACCTTCATTCCATTTGTCAAACATCTGAAATAGTTTGAAGACGTTTGATTGCATCATTTGTAGCCTATTACAGAATCAAACATCTTCATTCAATTTCAAAGTTTCATCAAAAGTTGGGAAAAAACAACAAATATTAATACTAAATTGCACAAAATCAAATTGAAACCATCAAGTTAATTGAGAAGACCCGAAATGAACCATCAATTTATTTTGCTTTTTTTTTTTTTCTTTTCTTTAATGAGCCAATTTTTCAAGTTTTTATATTTTTTATTTATTTATTAATATTTTTATTTCCTTTGTTTTTTAATTATTTCTTTTATTGTTATTTTTTCTTTATTTAATTTGAGATTTCTGGATTTTTTAAAAATTTATATATTTTCTTTAAGAATTTCTTAATTTAAATTTTTTTTTTTTTCTTCTTAGTCAATTATAAGGAAAATGAATTTTTGGTTTGTTTTTAAATTTTAATTGCAAACACTCTTTTTATCAATGATCTTCTTAAGCTTCATTATTTCAGGATCTTTGCACAAGTATTCTTCTATAGAGGGAATCTAAACTAATATATATATAGTATATATATATATATATATATATATATATATATATATATATATATATATATATATATATATATATATATATATATATATATATATATATATATATATATATATATATATATATATATATATATAATATATATATATATATATATATATATATATATATATATATATATATATATATATATATATATATATATATATATATATATATATATATATATATATATATATATATATATATATATATATATATATATATATATATATATATATATATATATATATATATATATATATATATATATATATATATATATATATATATATATATATATATATATATATATATATATATATATATATATATATATATATATATATATATATATATATATATATATATATATATATATATATATATATATATATATATATATATATATATATATATATATATATATATATATATATATATATATATATATATATATATATATATATATATATATATATATATATATATATATATATATATATATATATATATATATATATATATATATATATATATATATATATATATATATATATATATATATATATATATATATATATATATATATATATATATATATATATATATATATATATATATATATATATATATATATATATATATATATATATATATATATATATATATATATATATATATATATATATATATATATATATATATATATATATATATATATATATATATATATATATATATATATATATATATATATATATATATATATATATATATATATATATATATATATATATATATATATATATATAATTTTCTTCCTACGAGTTAAACAAAAAATATTTGATACAAAAATTTACTTTTTTGCTAATTTTGTTGAATTTTTCCAATTTCATTACATGTTTCTTTGAATCTTGAATCAGCTTCTGCAAGTTCTGATTCTTGATTTGAATCTTTTGTATTTTGGACTTTAAATCTGAAATTGCCTTTTCTATCATTGAGATTTCATTCCGACATTCTCTTATCGAATCGTCAGATTTTGTCAGTAAATGATGATTTTCAACTGAAATGTAAAGATATAAGAATTTTAATATTAGAATTTTTAACAAGATATAAGCTGTATATAGAATTTTTAAAAATTGAAGGTTTCGTTTTTAGGAATATTGAAATAAAATATACGTTTTTATTATAGTTATCACCAACGCTCTCAATCAGGGCCCTATTTGAGGAGGTGGTGTAAAATATTGATAATAGTGACAAAACATGCCCATAACTCATATAAATGTGTCATTTAGAGAAAAAATGAAATAAAACATGCATTTCTTTTTTAAGAGCTTATCAACACTACTCACGAGCATATCTCTGTTCGAGGAAGGGGTGTAAAATAATAATAAAAATTAAAAAAAAAACATGCAATCTTCACCTACACACACACGAAAGTTATAAAATGGGGGAGATTAAATTCTCCAAAAAGCACAAAAATTGGAAGAAAATCCTACAAAAAAAAAAAAAAAAAAAAAAGGTAAATGAAAAGAATGAAGGACCACAGTGAAAGAGACTGGAGTTTATAATTTACAAATAAAATTCATGTGCAGTAACCTCACTCTATGATCAGTGATGGCGCCGTCAACGTGGTGACACTAATGGAGGTCATGCTGCTATAGTACTAACATAAAAAAGAAACAGTATCAGCAACACTTTGCAGTAATAAATACTAAAGGGAACTGGAAAATACGAAACAGATTACATTTTTATTACTTTTGACTGTCTTATTATTATTATTATTGATGACAAGTGAATCATGAAATATGAGAAAGGTATGCCATACAAGTGTGGATGAAAACCTTTTGTAATTTGTAATAATTCATAAAAGGTTAAAAAAAATCTCGTTATCTAAACAGGCCTAACAGCTTCTTTAAGGCCTCCCTAGCAACAATAGTGATACGTGGTTTCAATGATATTTTGTTTTGTCTTATATTGTCGATAGGGATGGAGCGATACCAAAATTTTTACCGATACCGATACCGATACCGATACCTAAAAATATGCTGATACTTGCCGATACTACTACCGATACCGATACCGATACTTTACTCTTATCCAAAAATTTTGCCGATACCGATACCGATACTGAGTTGATACCGATACCGATACCAATACAGTATCGGAAAATATGCCGATACTTGCCGATACCGATACCGATACCGATACCGATACCGATACTTCACTCCATCCCTAATTGTCGATGACAGAGACAGGGGAAGTCACTGAAAGAAATAGATAAGTAAGATGTTATTGAAAGGTAAATGTACAGAAGTTGAATTTTAAAAGATTTAGATTCAACCAAAGTTAAGACAAACTCTATCCAGATCAACAAGAATCAGAAAGATTAAGATTAGAATTAACTCTAGATACAAAAAAAGAGCAGATTTAGAATGAATAGAAGAATGAAGTTTTATGTCATTGGCATATGAAAGGATGGGTTTAAGTGAGCAGTTGAGAAGAACCTTAATAAAAAATTAGGAACAGAGTAGGAGATAGGAAAGAAACCTGATGAATGCCACTATTGAAAGAGAAAGAAGAAGAAATAGTCCCATCAGCAACAGTCGCCATGGAAGACTCTAAAAAATACTAATTCTATAAATAAGCAAAGGGGAAGGAAACTCAAACGGGAGGGGGGATTTGAAAACAAGCGGAACAAAACATTCCTAAACAAATGTCTTGGATATTTCAAGCGTTAAGTACACAACACTCTAAATATTTTATATGGCAGAAAATAAAAAAAATCTGTAAGAATGGAAAGTTTCTGCAGTGGATCTGGATGAAAAAGAAGGGAATAGGATTCCAGATGATCTAATAAATAGCAGTTGAGAAAGTTTTCGAGTACAGTGGTTTTTATTGTAGTTAGAAGGATTAGTGTGCCTTCCCATCTTCGGAATAGGTTGGACAAGTATTTACTTTATATTGATGGAAAGTACTTAAAATTCTAGAACTGAGACCCAGAGATTATAGTTAAACAAATGGAGTCCCCAGTTCTAAAACACACTCAGAAAATTAAGACATATAGGAATAGCTACTATTCGAATGCCTTTCAAAATAGAAAGTAAAGGAAGTTTGATTTAAAAAGAAGTATTAGTTGTGTTGTTTCACTAAAAGACCTCCTGAAATATTTAAAAAAAAAAAAACGTGCACATAAATTCTTTCTCTCTATGCTACAAAAAACAATTTTTTTTTTT
>SEYY01009755.1:7500-10000 GCA_009176605.1 Armadillidium nasatum | reverse complement strand
TAATAATAATAATAATAATAATAATAATAATAATAATAATAATAATAATAATAATAATAATAATAATAATAATACCTTCATATTTAAAATATATAAAAGCACATGAGCTCGAAATATGTTTGTTCTTTAAATATTGCCAAAGTTTTGGGAAATTATATTTCTTTATCAGAAATACGAAAAAAGAATTACTTATTTATATAAATATAGCAGTTATTAAATTATAGTAATTGTGATGTATTTTTCAAATAGAGTTGAATTTCTCAAGGAAGACTCTACCCCACCAAGAAATTACATCCAGATAGGCATAAAGTAGAATTCAAAAGTTGAAGTCGTGAAGCAACTCTAAATTGAAAAAGAGTGGAAGAATGGAGAGGTTGTGTCATCCGAATAAGAAGAATGACGTCACAAAAACAGCTGAGAAGGACTTTAATGAAATGAAGGAAGAGATTAGAAAACAGATTAAACAGGTCAATTGTATCAGGGCCATTTTTAAAAGCTATTTGGTTGTAGGATCTCACATTTTTCGATTCTGAAATTATATATTTTAAATTTTATTAAATAAAATAGGTTGATATCCTCCCTTTTATTTATCACGCTTAAATAGAACAAAACCAATGTTTTATTCCAGGAATAATAATAGAACACATTCCTCTTCTGTGATTAGTATCCCTTGTTGACATGAATTGGAAAACCTCTGAAAATTTATCTTTCTAGAAGAGAAAGGCCTATGACATTTGGTCTTCACCATTCACAATAATATTGGCAGTTTGTTCATAATGAATAGTTCCCCTTCGTAGGCAGGAAGAGAACAAATGGTATCATGTGGTGTATTTGAGAGGTTTATATTGGTGAAATCCTTAAATAATCGACAGCCTTTATTTATCAGTGTACAATATTATGTTCATTCTTTAAACTTAAACACAGCAAGTTTCAATCATATTCCTTATTTAGACCATTCAATCAACTGGAATCAGACTCCCCACATCTTTAGAAATAACATTAAAAATATATTACAATTTGTCGTGAATGTTGCCATGGGCTTGTTTGAAAATTTTTTACCGACCATACGTATACCCAATTAATCTCTTCATAATGGAAAGTGTTGTTTCTCACTTTGCTACTTTAGAACGTACTTGAAATAGACCCATCGGTTATGGGCTGAAACGTAATCCAAGTATATATATATATATATATATATATATATATATATATATATATATATATATATATATATATTAATATATATATATATATATATATATATATATATATTTATATATAAAAAAAAAAAAAAAAAAAAAAACAAACAAAAAAAAAAAAAAACAACAAACACACACAACACACACACACACACACACACACACACACACACACACACACACAACATATATATATATATATATATATATATATATATATATATATATATATATATATATATATATATTATATATATATATATATATATATTATATATATCGTTGAAATTTTACCTTGCAAGTCCTCTTCACATAGGACAGACGAACCAGCATCTGAAAAAGTACTCGCCAAACTTAATCTTCTTCCTCCAAACATAATAATAATAATAATAATAATAATAATAATAATAATAATAATAATAATAATAATAATAATAATAAACCTTCGATAAACCAAAAGAATTTTTACAAATATGTATGAGAAAGACAAAGCCAAAATAGTTTACCTGCGTTGCCATAGTAACGGAAAAGTCCTGCGTATATATATATATATATATATATATATATATATATATATATATATATATATATATATATATATATATATATATATATATATATATATATATATATATATATATATATATATATATATATATATATATATATATATATATATATATATATATATATATATATATATATTATAATGACCCGTGGCTGGACCGATATCAACTATGATCAGAATCGATATGAACAAGGGTTCCAAAAATGTACAGTTTCAGAGATACACCGAATTTCAACGTAGTACCAACTCTAGAATAGGAGTACTGTTACACTTGAACTGTGAGCCCTTCTTCATCTGGGGTTGGTAGGTATTTCAACACCCTGTAACATTTGAACTGTTCATTTCGTCACCCTTGTATTTGGAGAGTTTTCAAATAGTTGCGATGCGTACAACCATTGTTCCAAGTTTGCCTATATATATATATATATATATATATATATATATATATATATATATATATATATATATATATATATATATATATATATATATATATATATATATATATATATATATATATATATATATATATATATATATATATATATATATATATATATATATATATATATATATATATATATATATATATATATATATATATATATATATATATATATATATATATATATATATATATATATATATATATATATATATATATATATATATTATATATATATATATTATATATATATATATATATATATATATATATATATATATATATATA
>SEYY01009755.1:0-2500 GCA_009176605.1 Armadillidium nasatum | reverse complement strand
TTCTAAAATGATTTCATAATAAATTTAAAAAACAATTTTAAGAAATTTACAATAGAATAAACAAAATATTAATGATAAAAATAATAAAATAACAGTAAAAATAAATTTAAATTACTATATAAAATAAATAAATAAATGTATTTAATATTTTAATATACAGAGAAAAGTTATATCACATGTCGAAATTTTCCTTCAAAATTTAAAATAGTAACTGAATGCAAGTTTTCATTTAATTTAGGTTTGTGATGCTAAATATATAAAATTCCAGCAAATGGAGGTCAGAATCATGCTCAAAACCTAACATTTTGAAACTTGAATCTTGTATTGGATAACTTAATTGGAAAGAATGAATATTAATAGCAGAAAAGGAGCGGGAGAGGGGGGGGGGTGATGCAACTGGTCCAAAGTTCAGAAGGAAATACCTTTGCAGGTTGAAAGACTTCTAGTTGTCTTTCCAATATAGGCAGCATCACAACTGCCTCAAATGTATTTTTATATCACTGATGAACAAAAAGGTGTAGGAAGTCTTTCCTTAGACTTGATTGGCAATTTTGTTATTATTATTAAAAACTAGTTTAAGATTAAGACGGGTCATTAATTTTTAATATTCCATTAAATAAATTTCTTAAAAAATTAAATAAATTTTTTTAAAATGTTTTTTTTTTTAAGTTTGCTAAGATCCTTTTAGCATTTATAAAGTTCCGCCTTAAGAAAGAAGGGGCTCCATCAACTGTTCTACTCAATAATTATGGAAGATCTACATTAATACAGAAATACAAATGAGGGAGTCTATTAGAAGTATGCGTGGCGAATAGATTGATAATAGGGAATACTTGGTTTGTTAAAAAGTTGAACCATAAGTGGACTTGGGTTAGTGGGGTAAATGGTGAAAAGGGTTTACTTGATTACATATGTATTAAGAAAAGAATAAGAGAAAGATTACTTGATGTGAATGTATTTAGAGGAACTGCAAGAGGTATATCTGATCATTATTTGGTGTTGGCTAAAATTAGAGTAAGGGGAGGTTGGAAGAAGATTAGGGATATAAGTAGAGCAGTAGAGGTTGTGAAAATGGAGAGATTGGAGGAAGAAGGAGTGGGAGAAATTTAGAAGAGAGTTTAGGTTAAGATGTGGTGAGGTAAAAAGAGAGTGCTGTTGAAGGAGGGGAGAAGGAATGGGGAAGGTTAAGGGAATGTTTGGAAAAAAGTGCAAAGAATGTTTGTAGGATAAGAAGGGTGGGAGGGACATGTAAAAAAAAATGAAGTGAATGGTGGTGTGAGAAGGTGAATATTGTTGTGAGAGATAAAAAGATACATTTTGAAAAAATTTTGGGTACAAATAGGATAGAGGAATGACATGCTTATAAAGATAAAAGAGGATTGCTAAAAGGGAGGTAAGAAGAGTAAAAATAAATAGCAGAGGTAAAATGGGGTAATAAAATAGTGGAGGGATTTGGAGAAAGGAATAAGACGTTTGGAAGGAGATGAATAAGGAAGGAATAAAAGGGAGGTAATGGGAGGGGGATAAAGGGTATATACGGATAAATAAGACAGGATGAAAATGAGGTTGAGGCAAGATGGTATGGAGTATTTTAGTAGGTTGTTAAATGTGAGAGGAGGTAGAAGTGTGACTGTGATGAGGGATAGGGGAGGAATGGTGGATGAGTCTGAGGGGGAATCCTTATCGAAGAAATAGGTAAAGCTTTGAGGAGAGGGAAAAGAGGTAAATCTTCAGGTTTGGATGGAATAAGTGGAGAGATGTTGCTGGAAGGGAGTGTGAGTGTGGTAGATGGATGTTAAGATTATTTAATTTATGTTTGACAACGGGTGTGGTACCACAAGATTGGCAGGATGCATGTGTGGTTCCTTTGTATAAAGGTAAGGGTGATAAGTTTGAGTGTGGGAGTTATAGGGGGATAAGTTTTCTTAGCTTTGTGGGGAAAGTGTATGGAAGAATTTTACTGAATAGGGTAGGGATGGATGGGTTAATAGGAGAGGAACAGGGAGGAGTTGTATGGATCAGGTTTTTACATTAAGAATGATTGAAGAGAAAAGTAGAGATAAAAAGAAGGATGTGTACATGTGCTTTATGGACCTGGAAAAAGCTTACGATAGGGTAGACAGGAATAAACTGTGGGAGGTCCTGAGTGAGTATGATATTGAGGAGAAAGTACGGGAAGGTATTAGAGCTTTATATCGGAATAGCAGGGCATGTGTGAGAGTGAACAAAATGGAGACTGAGTTTTTTTATGCAAATAATGGTCTAAGACAGGGTTGTGTAATGTCTCCTGGGTTATTTAATTTATTTCATTGACAAAGTGCTGAGTAAAGATAGATAGGGTAGGAAAAAGGGGATGGGAATGAGGAAGAAACATGATGGTATATGGGATGCAAATGTGTTGTGTATGCGGATGATGTGGTACTTTTGGCTGAGACATAGGAAAATTTGAAAGTAATGGTAGATGAGTTTGTAAAGGGTTGTGATGATTTAGGTTTAAGAG
>SEYY01009753.1:0-16415 GCA_009176605.1 Armadillidium nasatum | reverse complement strand
ACTGGAAGTCATCTGTTCGCGAACGTAGATAGCAGAATTACTCAACAACCTCGTGTCCTGACGAATCGGAGAAGAGGACACAGCAGTTCGAGTCCCGACATCGTCCATCACTCAAAGGCGAACCGGACGAATTGATCGAATCAATCAATCAGAAGCTACCCTCATCAGTGGATATAACCAACGGTGGGTGAAAAGTATTAAATTTTCGTCTTTAATTTAATTTAACTATATTGTAATTTATTTTTCTTCTGTTTGGATATTCAAAGTTGCGTGAATACCTTACAATATATATATATATATATATATATATATATATATATATATATATATATATATATATATATATATATATATATATATATATATATATATATATATATATATATATATATATATATATATAAATAGTTACTACTGGTCCAAAATTTATTCTCAAGTGATTTAAAATTGCTTTAGTATTTTTGTATATTTTAAAGGGACTCTACAGACTGAAAAAAGTCATTTGTCACATTCATAAATATATTCATGTATTGTAAAAACATACATAATGTTTGTTCAGAGTGAGTGCATATATCTTAACATAAGAGGATGCTTTTATTACAACTTATTTTAATTATAAGTGTTAGATAACAAACATTAGTGCAACAATTATAGAATACAAAATGAAACTGTTCCTTTACCAGTAAAACACTGCTGCAAAATGGTTTTGCATACAGTTCTAGCAGTAATTTGATGGTATTAAAAATTTTCTTTTTTATTTCTGTACTTATGCCTCCAGTTAGAGCTTAATCATCATCACTTGGATTGAGCCAACAATTTGAACAAATAATTAAAATTTAATATTGCATTATGTGAAACCTATTTGAGGATCTGAGTTTACCATTTACTTATGAAGCAAGGTATGGTCATGATTCAATAATATATAAAACTAAAATAATCTATTAATGTTGATAATTAGTCAATTAAATACACTTTGCTTTGAAGATATAATTTGAGCACCAAACATGTATTACATAGTTCATTATGAAATAAGTTCTCTTTGATTTTATACTTTAATAGAACAGGAAAACTCATTTATAGATTCTTAGAGAACTTGAATGCTGAATTTTCATATTGCTATTTTAGAGAACTGGAAAAATGAGGGTTCCAAAACCCTAAAAGGTTTTTCATTTTTTCATTTATGCTGAAAACTTTTTTTAAGCATACCTGAAACTCCAATAAAGAAGAATAAAAGTAAGAATTTCAATCTAAGTGATATATGATAATGTCATCCTTAGTACAGATTCACAATAAAAAAATTTTACTCATATCTCAAGAAATTATAAAATTAATCTTAGAAAGTCTTCAGTAAAACACACTGAACAAACACAAAAATAATATAAAATTGGTTCCTCTCATTTAATTTTTCAGGAGGCTGCAAATTTAATTTTGAAGTTTCCCTTTTTAGCCAAATTTTATTTTCAAATGTCAATATACAAAACTACCATACAAAACAGTAACCAAAGTAGGTTGGGTATATATAATAAAAGCATTCAAGTTTTATTTGTGAAGAAATTTGAAAATTACAAATAAATTAATAACAATGAATAAATAAAGATAAAAGTTTTCAAATCATGGCCAAAACTACAGAATACAGCAAATACTTTCAATCCTTATGATGATATTATACAGATTATCTAATTTATAATATTTATAACAATAATAATATTAATGATAATAACAATCAAATAATATATATATATATATATATATATATATATATATATATATATATATATATATATATATATATATATATATATATATATATATATATATATATATATATATATGCTTGTTTCACTCATCCTATGCTGTAATGAAAAGCTAGACAACAAAGAGATAGAGAAACAGTCTTTTCTAGCTGATTAATGACAGATCCTATTCAAAGTTATTTATTAATATATATATATATATATTTACTTCCAATGCTTTAAAATAATACCTTAATATTAATGAAATTGTAATTATAATGTATGAATTCAAATTCTTTTCCCAGAGTACAGAGATTTCAAATTTCCTTATATTTCTTAAAAGCATAATATATATATATATATATATATATATATATATATATATATATATTATATATATATATATATATATTATATATATATAATATATATATATATATATATATATATATATATATATATGGCCTAGTCAAGACCACTTGTATTAAATATTTTCATATTTAGACAATATAATTATATTATTTATTTTTCCTTTCCCTAAGTTTTAAAATTATATTCTGAATATAGACAAAATAATAAAATTATCAGAAAATACAGAAAATTTTGTATAAAAATACAAACTGAATATTTCAACATAAAAATTGTGTTATTGAAGTCTTACAGAAAGGTAAAAATTCAATTATTTAAAATAATAATTATATGTAGTTTAATTTTAATTAGAAACAATATATAAAATAGAATAAAAAATACCAAATTTCATCTAGTATTCCTAAAATCAGAATAGACTGATATTAAATGAAAGTAAATGGATACCAAAATATATTTATTGCAATTAAAGGGTAAAATAGCAATCATTTTAAGTAACAATATGTTAAAAGTCACTTCAGAAAAAAAAAAAAGGGGTAAATGAAATTCAGTATGGAAATAACCAATGGAAGGAAATTTTTTTATATTACGATTACTTTAGTCTTCAGGGACGCAGAACTAGTAAATTTTTATTTTTTTTAAAGCTCCAATTTAAGCAGCATAATTTTAAAATTACTTTGCTCCAGCGTGGCTACTTTATTTTATAATAAAAATTTGTTTGAATCAACTCTGGTTCCAATCAATAATCCTTTTTGCTCCATCTTTGTAGTTCTGATCTTATTAATCTATGAACTACAATAATAAATAAAAAAATTGGCTGTTTTTAGAAATAATTATTGATGTAAATGCATTAACCTTGTTTTTTGCTGCTAGTTTAAGGAAAATGTTTTTTATTATTATTATTATTATTATTATTATTATTATTATTATTATTATTATTATTATTATTATTATTATTATTATTATTATTTGGGCTCAAAGGACAATTTCGTCTCCCCAGAAGCCCATTTCAGTTTAGTATCCAAACATGTAAAGTACACGATATTTGTATATGTAAATTTGTAACTGAAAAAATTAATAAAGATTAAAGATTATTATTATTATTATTATTATTACTACTACTATAGGTTAGAAAAGCAATCTAATGTTTACATACAGTAGTTATTTTATTTTCAGGGAGTCCATCAAAGAAATTGTGAACTGTATAGTTGTGTCTCGTGGTTTGATTCTGAGACAGGAGTCCCAGGAACTGGCTTCAAGTTATTGGTTCAATTTCTAAATTGAAATCCACGATGAAGAATACCTAATATTCTTAAATTAAGCTGTGTGATATTTTAAAAACACAGAATAGATGCAAGTATAGTATAAAAAGTATTCAATTTACTGAACTACTAGAAGTAGTCATAACCACTAACAAATCCCTAAAAATTACTATTCTTTAATCTACTATTTCTAAGTAACACTTAATACAATAATGGTTAATTTCCAATGAAATGATTCCAAGCTCCAGGGAGGATTTAAGCTTAAAAACACTACCGGCAAAGAGTAACAGAAGATCCTTTTAGATAAATAACATTATAAATATAGGAATTTGAATAACCTTCAGTCTTAAACTTTGCACCAGAGAAGTTCACATAAATAACAAATAAATTAAAACAATGAAAGGTAGAACTATCTTCAAGAAAATTTAGTGGCAAAACATTAATGATAAAAATAATAACCAAAATTACTGAACATTAAAAAAGAAAGATTACAAACAAATTACAATGGAGGAATATTAAATTACAGAAAAATGTAGATATTAAGAGATGCCACACACAGTCTGGCATTATTTAAAAATGTCCTTTTCTGAACTCGCTTTATTATCTGGCCTATGATAAACCCAGTTTCTGATACTTTTTCTCGCAAAACTTTTATAAGTTTTTATGTGTAAGGCTTATGTCTACTATCCACTGAACTTGCCTATACACTAAACAATATTTTTTTTGATTCTGGGTAGAACTGAAAAAAATCAGTTCTGGTACACCCATGTAAGATACAGACCTGCATCATGTAAATCAATTCTCCAAAATCTAGCAAACCAATTAACTTTACCAGTCTCTTTCCCAAATTTGATTAACAATCTAAGTAGCAATGTCATTGTTGATCAGTATTGTTTAATTGTTTCTGCATTATAGAGCTACAGCTCGCAAAGTAATCAACTTAATTACCAGTCCTTTTTAATGTATATTAAAAAGAACTGGTATATTTATAAGTAAATAATATTATGCTAAGTTAATACTTATAAGGAAAATTAAAATACATATGGTTAAGAACTTTAAAATGAATCATAAAAAAATTCATTAACTGCCTTAACTTATGTATACAGAATTTATATTACAGATGCAATTAAAAAAAAAATTATAATTTTTAAAACATTTTTTTTTTTTTTTAGAATTTATTCTTTTCCATTTATCACAGCTTATTTGGCATATATATATATATATATATATATATATATATATATATATATATATATATATATATATATATATATATATATATATATATATATATATATATATATATATATATATATATATATATATATATATATATACACCACAATTTAGCCAACACTCCTGGATATAGTGTTGTCTTAATCTATTAGCTAACATATAAAAAATTTGGGCATGAGCATGTGATAATCAAATTTAAACATTAATAATGAGACTTTACCAGAAATATTTATATGATTCAAGTTTGCTTGTGTACCTAAATATTTATCATAAAATTAAAAAAGAAAAGAAAAAAAAAAAAAAAACTATGGAAACAAAGACCTGTTAAATATTCAGCTTGATAACACACAAATTACTAAAATGTTTATAAAATAACTGGTGTAAAGTACCAGTTAGTTTTTTGTTTTTTTTAATTTCTATAATTAGCCAGGCAAAATATATCCTACCTGCACAGCTGAAGCAAATATATCACCATCATCATCTTTTCTAGAATCATCTTCATCAAAGAGGGGAGGAGGATCATTAGAATCTGCCATCATTTTTAAAATTGTGAATTAAATATAATACCTATAAGATCAATTTGTTTATATATATATATATATATATATATATATATATATATATATATATATATATATATATATATATATATATATATATATATATATATATATATATATATATATATACCGGTATATATATATACAGTATATATATAAGTTAAAATCTCATGGCATTGCACTATTCAAGGAAAAGAATTTTTATAGGTAGCTTCTCCATAGGATCCTCATGTGGGATCAAATTTCTTAATTTAAATTCAGTTTTGTTCTTGATATTTATAAGAAATCTTATAAACATTCAGATCAAGTTACAAAACCCTGGCTCTGAAATAAAAAAGAATCTATGGATCTCCAAAACTATTGTATGACAGAAATTTTACTAGAATCAGATATGCATATCTCATCCAATTATTAACATTCTCAAAATTTGATGCTGTTCCCTTTGAGATTATAAATTTTAGTGAAAAACAAATATTAAAAAGAAAAAATTCAAAATTTAAAAAAGTTGTAATCATAAGGGAGTAGCATAAAGGTCAATTAAAAAAATTAAGTCTTCAAAGAATTTTTCAATCTAGCTATATTTTACATGCAATGGGGTAAGCCTTTTATACTGTAGTTGGACTGTCTAAAAAATCCTTATGGCTTCTTACTGTCTATATTTTTCCTTTATTCTTAAGGTAATTTACTTCAAAGTAAACATTATCATATAGAGTCACAATCACAAGTTTAAGGGTTAAGAATAAGATCTATTTTGGATGCAGTTAAGTCTTCATAGAACTTTTTCAACCAATGAAACAAAGAAAAGGTAGTTAAATCAAATGAATGTTTTAAGAAAGTCATAATGGTTAATAAAAAAAAAAAAGCCATTTTGAATAATCACATATTAACAGTCTTGCAATTTTATTTTTAAGTCAGACATTTTCTTATTGTTAATAGTATTATATGAACTTCAACTTATAAGTAGTTTACTGATACAATGAAGAGCTCCAATGACTAGTCTAATACCCAGGTATTTTAAACAATCAAAGATACGTGTATTAGTCTTTATTAAGAATCAAAAATAAAACTACATAATCTATTCTTAGCAACACAGTAGTTTTAAAAGTTGCAATTGTATGTAATTGTCAGTTTTCTGTTGGTGATCACATTC
The DNA here is from genome assembly GCA_009176605.1 of Armadillidium nasatum. Taxonomy (NCBI): domain Eukaryota; kingdom Metazoa; phylum Arthropoda; class Malacostraca; order Isopoda; family Armadillidiidae; genus Armadillidium; species Armadillidium nasatum. The sequence goes on along the minus strand of SEYY01009753.1, from coordinate 10,108 downwards.
TTGAATAGTGTCACAAAAAATTAAGAGTCAGAGATACTGAATTACTAAACTTTTTTTTATTATTTAAGAAGGTTCTCTGATATAAATTTTGAGATGTCAAGCTTAGTCCATGTAATATTTAGTTTATATAAGGTAGTGGTAATTGTGTGTAATTATCAGTTTCCTGTTGATGGTCTTCATTCTTGAATAGTGTGGCATAACAAATTACCAGTTAGTGATATTGATTTAATAAGTTTTTTATACTATTTATGAAGGTCCTGTGATCTAAATTTTAAGGCGATAAGCTGAGTCCATGTAATATTTAGTTTTTTTAAGGTAGTGGTAATTGTAATTGTCAGTTTTCTGTTGGTAGTGTTCATTCTTGAATAGTAGGCACAAAAAATTAAGAGTCAAAGATACTGAATTACTAGGTCTTTTTATTATTTAAGAAGATTCTCAGATCCAAATTTTGAGATGTCAAGCTTGGACCATTTAATATTTAGTTTATGTAAGGTAGAGGTAATTGTGAGTAATTATCAGTATTCTGTTAGTGGTCTTCATTCTTGAATATTGTGGCACAACAAATTACCAGTCAGTGATATTGATTTACTAAGTTTTTAAACAATTTATGAAGATTTGATGATTTAAATTTTAAGGTGTCCAACTTAGTTAATATAATTTACATTTTACCTGTCAAGTGGTATTGTATGTAACTGTCAGATTTCTTTTGGTGGTCATCATTCATGAATAATTATATAATAGGCCACAACAGATTAACAGTGAGTGATATTGATTTGATGTTTCTTATTATTTAGGAAGGTTCTCTGATCTGAATATTGAGAAGTTTAGCTTAGCTCATGTAATGTTTAGTTTACTTAAGATAGTGGTAATTGTATGTAATTGTCAGTTTTTTAGTGGTGGTCTTCAACCTTGAATAGTAGGTCACATCATATAAGAGTTAGATATACTGTTTTTATTTTATTTTTATTTTTTTTTAAGAAGGTTCTCTGATTTAAATTTTAAAGAGTTTAGCTTAGCCATGTATTATTATTTTACCTAAGTTAATTATGTTAACTGTGTGCAATTGTCAGTTTTCTGTTGGCTGTTGGTAGTCTTTAATCTTGAATAGCAACTTACAACTATGACTATGAACCGACCGGGGCCCCGGCCCCGGCCAAAAATCAGGGAAAACCGGGGTTGCCGGCCGGGGTTAAAATGGCAAATTATAAAAAAAAAAAAATTTTTTTTTTTTTTTAATTTTCAGCCGATTCTGCTGAAACTTTCAGTTATATAGATTTTTTACCAGTAAGAAAAGTCCATTTCTAGCGTTTTTCCGAGTCTATTACGGTTAAAAGTGTTTTTTTTTTTTTTTTTTTTTTTTTTTTTTTTTTTTTGTGGAAATTTTACCCTTTTTCAATAGAATGGCGGTGCCAAACCACTTTTTAGAATGAGCTGAAAGTTGGACTATTTATTCAAAATTATATGGGCTACAAAAGCCTCTAATAGACTTTTGTTCCCAGAGTTATAGAAAAAATGTTATAAGCCAAAAACTGACCAACTATAGGAAAAAAAATTTTTTGAACTAAAAAAATCCACCTTTTCAGACAAAATCTTTTTTAAAAAAAATACAACTATAACATTTCCTATTTTTGGTATGTATAGAGGAGGGGTGGGGCTACAAATTCCTCTATGTACTTTATTCGATGACATTCGTTGGTTTTGAGATATAGCCTTCAAAAAGGTCCATTTTTGGCCAAATTTCAAAAATTCCCAAAGTTTGAGAGGCTATATCTCGCTTCAAACAAAGGGCATTTAAAAATGCACTAAATAAAAATTGTTGCCCTGTTCCTCTTCTAAATAATATTCACAAATAAAAAAAATAGTAGGTAGCGTTTTTTTTTTTTTTAAATAATTTTTTCCTCCAGAAGGGTACGATTTTTGCAAAAAAATTTTTTTTCAAGTGCTTATAACTTTTTTCTAGACGTGATATCAAAAATCTATTCCCACCAATGCAAGAAATTGGGGCAAAGGTATTCAGCTAAATTTTCAGCTCATGTGGACCAGTGGTTTGACCCAGTTATTCATTTTTTTCAACTTGGGGTCCAAATAAGTTTCAAACCGTTATAGACTCAAAAAAATGCTCGAAATCAACTCAGAACTTCGTGAAAAAATTCACATACTTTGAAAATTTCAGCTCAATCAGTCAAATAATAAAAAAAAATTTCAAACAAAATATAAGAAATTAAGATTTTTTTCTTTTCTGTTTCTTTTGACCGCTCCTTTTCTGCTAGTGAATGTTCATCTTTGTGTTTTGATTTTAGATACTCCAAAAAGATTTGGTTGAAATTTTTTTTACTTGTAGCACCCGGAGGTTCTCTTCTAATTTTCTGACTGCAGATGTTACATTTAGCTATTTCGAGCCTATCCTGAAACATTGTAAAGTATTCAAATACTGCAGAAGCTGATCTTTTAGCCATATTGACTGAAAGTATAAACAAAATAATAATTTTTAAATAATGCAGCTAAATGATACAAGTTTGATACATAGCAATAAAATAACAATGATATGTATAAATACAGGTTAAATTGATAATTTTATATCTTACATTTTTTCAAACTTTCCCTTTGGGTCTTACCTAGGTAAACGTGTTAAATCACTATTATGAATTAGAATAATTTTTTTTAACATTTTTTTACTTTTTTTAAACTTTAAATATACAAAACTGTAATTTTCTGATTTTTTTTTAGAGAAAATGCATATAATCATTAATTTAAGTGAATGTTGCCTATTCTACTCCTTCCTTACAATTAAATAAACCTTATATCTAATTTTCTTAACCTAAAATTTCAGTGCTTTTGACCTCTTTACAAATTTTAGGAAACCCCGGCCATAACCCCGGTCCCGGCCCGGCCAAATTTGGGTGACCCCGGCCCCGGCCAAATTCCAGCCCCGGTCGGTTCCTAACTATGACTATTTAACAACTTATCAACTGACTTTGAAGATGCATTGTATTGTCAATATTTGTTTTTATATCAATAAAGTACTACCATGTTGATGCATCAGAGTCAGAGTGAATTTTATGAAATTTTACAGCTATTTTCAGTCTTTAAAAAGCTCAACTGACAATTGAAAAATTGTTTTTTAAATATTGAAACTACAAAGATGTAATATTTCAAAATCAAGTAAATTGGGTAAATTAAAATTTGGAAAAATCTGTTATTTTTTATAATTCAAAAAAAAAAAAAAAAAAAAAAAATACAGACCATTATTTTAAAAAATATTAATATGAGAGAAAATGGACAAACATGCAAATTTCTAGTACTTTAAATTTTAGAGATCTTACATTGTTATACAGAAACAATCTTTTCTCCAATTTCTGGGATAATACAATTTTATCTTGGAGAGTATATATGGCTCCCACTACTAAATAACCTTGCTATCTCAATAACAGAGGGTTTAGCAGATATATTAATAAGCCAATATATATAAATTAATCAGCAAAATATTGCAATGGTGATTTAAAAAAAAAATCTCAATTTTAACAATGATGATTAATCATTCAACACACACACACATACCCACATATATATATATATATATATATATATATATATATATATATATATATATATATATATATATATATATATATATATATATATATATTACCCATGCCTAAACTTTTTTCATATAATTTATTTTGGATCTGAGAGAGCTCGCATTTAACAAGCTTATATATTAGTCTATTAGTATATATTTACCCTTCAAGTCCAGGTTAGGTTTAGTCCAACTAGGGCTAACCTGGTGAATACTGGCTCTTTCTCACCTGGATATACTATTATTAATTTAATATATAAATAAATATTCCTGATACTATAAAAATAACAAGGTAATACTTGGGTATAACTGAGCATTTTTTTCTTTTTAATATATCAAAATTATGAAGTTGAAATAATGTGATATCAATTTTTTTCAATAAATTAAGATGCAGAAAAGTTTTGCATACTAAAAATACCAAAAAATCTTAAAAACAAAGTAATAACTATGACTTTTTAACAACACATTGTACAATTTCAAAGACATATTAACATAATGACTGTGTACTAGCAGGTTGCTGCATCAGTATTGGAGTGAATTTTACAAAATTGTTTAGTTATTTCAAACTAAAAATAGGTACCAAATATTTTTTTTTTCTTAATATATTAAAACTACGAAGAAATATTATGAAATAAAGTAAATTAGGTATATTAAATTGCTTATAACAATTTATTTTGTCATTTTTCCTTGCTGAAAGTCGATATTCATCAGGTTAGGCCTATTTGCTAGCCATTAAGCATGCATTTACCCTATAAGTTCAGGTTAAATTGAACTAGTTTATTAGATCTAACGAATGTTTGAACATGTACGAATATCCATCTAAAATTCTGTACATTAGATAATACATATTAGAAATTTTATATATTGTAAAATAGTAATAATTATAAGCTTTCTTAATTAAATTTTTAAGTTTTTGGTGTTTTCAATGTACGAAATTGATTTCCATGCTTTAATTTACCTAATTTACTCTTTGAAACACACCAACCCTAAAATTCTCTCACACTTCCCCAGGGGTGTGTACTCCTCCAGATTGAGAACTCCAATTCTAAACAAACCCCCCTAAGAAGTAGACCCAGGTTTAGGTTTAGGCTACATTTACCCTTGCAAATGCCTAATTTTTCAGTTATTAACTTTTTAATGAGAAAAAAACGCACAAAAACAGAGACATTGATCTGAAGAAGGCCAGACTACATGCCCTATTTTTACAAGGGCTTAGAATCTTAAAAATTAGGAAAAATTATTTTATTAATCAGTGTGAGTAAATCTTAAACTACACCAGTTATCATATACAGTCATAGAATGATGGTCTAGAATCAAAAGGCAAACTATAAACACTACATATTACACCTCCAAATCGGCTGGCAAGTTCTTCAGATGAAATAAGTAGCCTTCAACTATTAACAAGAAAAAATATAAACTTTCTCAATATTTATACTAAACATAACGGACGTCTACGTGTTAAATTTCATGCTAAACAATATTTACGAATTAAGTATACGCCCCCATTTACCATGTCATTACCAAATTACAATTACGGTGTCTGGTTTATTCATAGTCTATGATATGACAGTCTTAGTAGCCAATTTATAAAAATGTCGCTCTTAGTAGCCAATTTATAATATTACTTCGCCCTTAGTGGAATAGACGTACATACAGTGGTACATATTGCAAAATCTAAAACACAACTTCTTTGAAAATTGGAAGAATTAAAGAAATATATATGAAATAATAAGATATGAAGGTGAGATAGTAATAAAGATACAATGATAAAAAATAATAAATAAATAAATAAAAAGTTATTAATTCCTAAATCGCAAAAGAGTTATACCGTGTAATTAAGTGTAAGCGAAGCAAATAAGACACAAGGATGTGTTAGTAAAAGAAATACCTTAAATAAAAGTGAAATATGAAAACCTTGATTTTAGGAAAAACTAACCAAATATTATATATATATATATATATATATATATATATATATATATATATATATATATATTATATATATATATATATATATATATATATATATATATATATATATATATATATATATATATATATATATATATATATATATATATATATATATATATATATATATATTATTGCGAAAATACTTGCATTTTGCTTTTAAAGATAAAATTATTTTTTGGTTTTATATTTGCTTTTTAGTGAAAATCTAACTGGTCTATTTTTGAAGTATCCAAATTTCCCCAAAAAACTAGATTTCTTAGGAATGGCAACAATAAAGGTGGTTAGGCGATTTTTTAAACACGCTAGAGTCACTTGCCAATATACCTTAGAGCTCGTTGCATATAAAATTGAAAATGTAAGTTTTGTTGAAAAAATCATATCAACCCACGACGATCAAGATCTTCAGGAATTAAGTATAACCTAAAACCTTTCTTTAACTATTAATTGTTTACTGAAAATATTAGGGCTGGAATTTGGGCTCAGATTGCTATATGGGAACTAAAGACATTGACGACCTACTCTTGATTTGCATAGTTTGATCTTAAATTTAGCTAAGAGTAGGCTTGTTAGGCTTTTATGAGGTTTAAAAATTGACTATAATACATGACCTACACTTTAAAGTTTATAACTATAGTAATAGAGTCAAGATTTGCCCTTGATGTTTATATGGCAATTGTTCAGTTGAGAGAGGTACTAGGTCTTTTAAATACTTAACTTAAATAAAGTCTTTAACGATTAAAGGCACGTCTCCTTATCCACTTTTTATGGAAATACTCTAAAAGTTATAAATAAATATCAGAAATTTGGATTGAAGTTCATTTTATTTTAATACTCGGTGAGTGACTTTATATTCTTATTGTTTATAATTACTTTTTCTTTAGGCTAATATATCTTAATATTTGGTTTATTTTACTTTAATATTTAGGACAGACAGTCACATTACTGTCTCTTATTTAACTTCAGGGTTTCTTTAAAAAGTAAACCCAATAACTTTCCATAAAAAAAATAAAAATTCAATAGTACTAATACTATTGAGACTCGTGTTTTTTGAAGTAATTAGACCGATCGTTTATTAGCCTTTTAGTTTACCTTGTTACTCACCTTGTATTTCTGAATTTCGTAAACTTTTGGAGTATCGTTAAATTGATATTTAATTTTTAAAGCGTTTTCCATAATTGTTTAACTTTAAAGTATCATTTAAAATGTCTGAAATGGAAGAGTGCCAGTCTTTGAACCGTTCATTTATTATTGAAAGAGAAGATTTAAAAAATCGAGTGAGGTTGATATTAAATAAATTTGAAACTGGAGCGAGCGAGTCATTTATAAAAGAAAAAATTGCGGAAGTAAAAAGTTATCTTAAATCCTTAGAGAAAATAGATAAAAATATATTGTCCAATATAAATAAGTTTGATTCATTGCGTGAACTTTATATTAGTGATCGTGATACGTCATTTCAGTATAAAATTGATACCGAGGACAAAATTTGTTCAATAGCGGCTAATCTAGCGAAGTCAGTAACTCCTTCCGTTTCTAGCGAAGAATCCGTTTCTCCCTTAGTAAACCCCACTGAAAATAGTGGTGCTAATACTCCTGATAGGGCTAGGCCTAATTTAAGTTTATATAGGAGTGCTAAAGAACCCCCTATTACATATAGGTAGATTTGAAGGAGATGAGGATGACAAGTTAGCTTTCTCTCGATTCTTAGCGAAATTTAATGCCCTTATTGATACTAATGCTGTTTATTCTGATGAAGAAAAATTTATTCATTTAATTAGTAATTTAGGCCATACAGCTTATGATATGGTTAAGCATCTTAGTCCTGAAGGACTGAATTATAAAGTTGCGTTAGATATTTTGAAATCGGAGTACCTTGATAAAGAATTTATTGTTGAGAAGATTTTTCAACAGTTATATGAAATCCGTGCCCCACCAGAAAATAATCTAGCAGCTTTGAAGGGTTATCTTAATGAAATGAAAGTTTTGACCTATGACCTTAAGTCATATGGTTTTGATTTCCTTGTACCCGAGACACCAGGTTTTAAAATGATGCAATTCAATGATAATTTATAAGTTACCTCCAAAATTCAAGAATGCGCTTATTGAAAAAGTTCAAAACAATTACCCTAGTATCCTAGAAGTTTTTGAACATTCTCCCACATTACTTAAACGTTTGGAGTTAGGGCAAAGACCACAGCCTCAGCCTAAGCATGATAATAGTAACTTTAAGAATAATAGATTTGGTAAGCCTTATAATAATGGTAATAGTAGGAATAACAATAATGGTCATAAGTATAACAAATTTGTATAATAATAGTGGTAGCCAAAGTAAAGGTAGTAATGATAAATTTGCTCGTAATAGTGAAACTAAAGCTACCCTAGAAAACTTTAAGACCACTCAAAAATCTACCAAATCTAATTACGTTCATAATAAAACTAATGCATCCAATCGTGTTTTCCCTTGCAAATTTTGTAGTGCTGCAGGTCATACAATGAATAAATGTCCGGCTTACCCGGACCTTGAATCTAGATTACAACGCTGTGATCAATTAAATATTTGTAGATTTTGCTCTAGTTGCTAAGCATGCGACAGAAGATTGTCCTGGTCATCATGATAACTTTTTAGATTATGCTTGCATGTATTGTAATCTTCATACCCATATATCTTCTTTATGTGAAAAGGAGCATTCTAAAATGACTGATGGTTAAACTATATATATCTTACCTTTGTGTTAAATATAGTAATGGGGAACAAAACTAACTTCTTCCCTTTGTGGAAAATACTTTGCATCTAAGAGGTAAACAATGTAAAGTATTAGCTTTAATCGACTCGGGAAGTCAACGTAGTTATGTTAAGCTCTAAAGCAGCTAAACAACTTTTAGATTTAAAAATCTTTGCATAGTGTCAATTATGATGTGCATAGTTTTGTTGCTTCTAAAGAAAAATCCTTCTTTCTTAGCTCTTTTGATATAGATTTACCTGGTAGAAAACAATTTCCCTTTTCTTTGCTTATAGATGAATCCTTTGACATTAAATTTGAGATACCAGGTTTAAAGGTTGCTTATGAAAACTTGAATAAACTTGGATATAGAATTAATGCAATGCATGATTTGCATGATCATAAAGAATGTGTTGAGTTAAATGCATTAATTGGTATTGATTTATTACAATATTTGCCTCCTTTTAAGTTTGAAAAATGCATGAATGGTGCATGTTTTAAAATTGGTCAAGATATAGTGCCTTTTGGGGATATTAATAATTTTCTTTATACTGACCAAATTGCTAAATTAAATTCCATCACCAATGGAACAGGAGTATCTTGTGAAAATGTTGCCCTTTCCTCTTTTGTTAACCTAGTTTTAAGTCCCTCTGTTTCATACTTTAATCCTTTGATGAGTGTTTTTGATGATAGTGAAGTGGAACATGGACTTGATAATTTATTTACTCTTGAAAGCCTAGGGATTAAAAATATTGATGAAGATATGGCTAAAGCTGATATCTTGCAGGTGTCTGAATTTAATGACAATATTGTTTACAAAGATAAACATTATTATGTAAAACTTCCTTGGAAGGAGAATGTTGACAAAGTGCCTTCCAATTTTAATGTTGCCCGTAAGGTTTTAGATAGAGTTGTTAAAGATTTGCATTCTAAAAATTTATTTGAAGATTACAAAAGAGTTTTTGAACAGCATTTAGCTGATGGTATAATTGAAAAGGTGGATATAAACCCATCTGAATATGCAAATTTTACATTTATTCCCCATAGGCCAGTTATTAAAATGGAAGCTCAGGTTACTACGAAAATTCGCCCTGTCTTTAATTGCTCATTAAAAACCCACAAAAGCTTACCTTCCCTTAATGAAGCTGCTTACCCAGGCATTGACCTAATGTCCTCTCTATTGCAATTGCTTTTAAAATTTAGATGCAACAAATATGTTGTGCTTGCAGATATCAAGCAAGCTTTTCTAGCTATAAAATTACTGACTGAAGAGGATAAGAATAGGTTTTGTTTCTTTTGGGTAGAAAATGGTAAAATTGTTACTTATCGGTACACATCTTTGGTTTTTGGGTTTGTCAGTAGCCCTTTTATTTTGCATTATGTTATGCGATTCCATGCCTCTAAGTTTCCCAATGATTTGTGCTCAAAACTTTTAACTGAAAATTTTTATGTAGATAATTTCATTTATAGCAGTAATGATCGTGCGGAATTAGAGTATGTTTATAAAGAAGCGTGTGTGAGGATGGATGAGGCTTCCTTTTTTCTAAGAAGTTGGAATTCTAACTTGCCTGAATTAAATTTTAAATTTGCAGCGGATGGCAGATTAGCTGGCCATGGTTGCCCTGAAGAGAAAGTTTTAGGTTATCAGTATAACTTAGAAAATGACGCCATGAGTGTTGCAAAAGTTGATTGTGATATTAGGGCTAACACAAAAAGACTTATTTTGTCAGCTATTTCTTCTGTGTTTGACCCTGTAGGCCTTGTTCTGCCTCTTACTGTTAGTGGTAAAATATTAATGCGCTACATATGGAGCTTGAGTCCTAAAGTTGACTGGGATACT